>PISX010004519.1:107341-120495 GCA_004024625.1 Mellivora capensis | reverse complement strand
TTGCCTCTCCACTTCCTCATATCAGGGATATCATATGATAGTTGTCTTTCTCTGATTGACTTATTTCACTAAGCATGATACCCTCTAGTTCCATCCACGTCGTTGCGAATGGCAAGATTTCATTTCTTTTGATGGCTGCATAGTATTCCATCGTGTATATATACCACATCTTCTTTATCCATTCATCTGTTGATGGACTGATGCCCATCTTTTTGAGACCGTCTTTTTCACTCAGTGTAAAGGCCCTAGAGATTCAGCCAAGTTGTTGGCATGTTTCAATAGTTCATTCTTTTCATTGTTCAGTAGTATTCCATGGTATGGTTATACCACACTTTGTTTAACCATTCATCTGTTGAAAAGCATCTGGATTGGGGCGCCTGGATGGCTCAGTGGGTTAAGTCTCTGCCTTCGGCTCAGTTCATGGTCTCAGGGTCCTGGGATCGAGCCCTACATCGACCACTCAGCAGGGAACCTGCTTCTCCCTCTTTCTCTGCCTGCCTCTCTGCCTACTTGTGATCTCTCTCTCTCTCTGTCAAATAAATAAATAAAATCTTTAAAAAGAAAAAAAAAGAAAGGTATCTGGGTTGTTTAGAGACTTTGGCTAGTATTAATAAAGCTGCCATGAACAATCATGTACAGGTCTTTAATATAAACATGTTTTCATTTCTTGGAGGTAAGTGCCCATAACAGCGATTGATGGGTTGTACAGTAACTGCAAGTTTAATTTTTTAAAAAATATTTATTTATTTTAGAGGAAGGGAGGGGAAGAGGGAGAGACTCTCAAGCAGGCTTCACTGAGAATGGAGCCTGATGAGGGCCTCAATCATACAACTCATGAGATCAAACCAACTGTTCTATGAAGTGGCTATGTCATTTTACATGCCCACCACCAATGTACAAGAGATTCAGTTTTGCCACATCCTTGCCAGCATTTGCTGTTATTACTATTTTTTAATTTTAGCCGTTTAAAAAAAAAGATTTATTTATTTATTTATTTATTTGAGAGAGAGAGAGAGAGTCAGGAAGAGGGGCAGAGAGACTCTCAAGCAGATGCCCTACTGGGTGTGGAGCCCGACGCATGTCTTGACCTCAGGACCCTGAGATCATGACCTAAGCCGAAACCGAGTTGAATGCTCAAATGGCTGAGCCATCCAGGTGTCCCTGTTTTAGCCATTTTCATAGGTAGTAGTATCTCTTCATTGTCCCAATAATTAGCATTTATTTAATGACTAGTGATATTGTCTATCTTTTCTTTTACATTCTGGAGGGTTTATTTTTTATACTCATTATGGTCATGAATTCATAAGAAACGGATTCCAGCAACTCAGACCCCTCTCCATGGGCTCTCAAAAAGTGTGCTTCTCTGGGTGAGCAGGCTGGTGTTCCAGATGAACCCAATTATCTTTCTCTATGGCTTCCTTCTTTTCCTGATTGTTTCCCTTCACTTTTTTCAGGAAGCTATCTGTACTTTTAGAGCGCTCAATGCCCACACTAATTCTCTTGGCAAGAATGTTGCCTTTAATTTGTTTCGTTTCAACAATGCCAGCACCATGCTGGGTAACACTGCAGACTTCCTGGTTTACCATGGGAACATTCCTGAGGTAAGTCTACCATATCGCCTTTCTTGTGGATTTGCATGTATGTGCCCAAAGGAACAAATTCTTGTTTTCTAAGTCTAGAGAACATACAGCATGTGCCTCTCCTCTTTCTCTTTGGGTTGGTCATTTTGGAAGACTACTGGAAGATGGTGGTTCTGGCTGAAAGACTGAACATCTTTCCATGTGCTTATCTGACATCCCTGTATCTTCTTCAGTAAAATGCCTCTTCATGCTTTTTTCCATTGCCTATTTTTCAACTGGAATTTTTTTTTTTTTTTTTTTTGCTGCTGACTTTCCTGAGTTCTTTACATATTATAATGTGATTCCTATGTCAGATAGATGGTTAACAAATATTTTACTCCAGTCTATAGCTTGTCTTTTCATTCTTTTTTTTCTTCTCCCAAGAGATCTCTATGCTGAACGTGGGGCTGGAACACACTATCACGAGATCAAGAGTTACGTGCACTACCAACAGAGCCAGTCAGTCCCACCTTGTCTTTTTATTCTCTTAACAGGGAGTTTACAAAGAAAAAGTTGTAATTTTGATGAAATCCAATTTATCGACTTTTTTCTTTTACGGATGGTCTTGCTTTTGGTGTCACAACCTCTGTTTCTTTTCCCTATCTCGTCATACAATCAAGGCTGTGGAGTATATTGTGGAACAGCAATGGTGCCAATGGGCATCCTTCTCTGTTTCTGATTTTCAGCTACAGACTCTCTGATCTGTCTCCACCACTAACATTTAGTTCTAAAGATAAAGGCACCATATTTATCCGTTAGAATGTGTTTGGCTTCAAGAGAACCTGACTAGAGTGGTTTAAATAATAAAATACATAATAACTTACATAATAAAAATATCTGGGTTTAGTCTCTTTCTGTAATTCCATTGTATCACCCTGGATATGAGCTCTTACTTTAACATGACATTTAAGCAGGAGAAAGGGGCAGGTCTTCTCCTCATTCATTTTAATTTGGGAACAAATTCTTCTCACATGACTCTTAAATATATTTCTTCTTAGGCATCATTGGTCACAACTGGTCACAAGTTGGGAAGGGATATGGTTACTGTACTTCAGGAATCATGCTTCAACCTTGAGGTCTGACGTTCTTTCCCTAAGTATGCTGATACCCAACGACACTTAGGTGTGCCAAACTAAGGGAGGGGCGAGGTGGGAGGTAGTTTTGCCACCAATAACATCTGTCTGACATGTGTCTAACTTGGCATTCCTTCTGCCTGACCATGTGAGGCACGTAGTAGACACACTCAGAGGCTTCTGTTCAGCTTGTCCCCTTTCGTTACAAGCCGCCTCCCTGCTCATGAGGGTAGACCTCTGCAGCCACCAGCTGTTGTGGATTGGACCATCAATTCAGCATATTTATTGGGACTTGACCGCCATCAAGCTGCCCCGTGGCACATAGAATACAATATAAATGGTGTGCTCTCACTTGTGCTTCATGGAGCTCTGACCGCTGTGCTAGGCTCTGAGAACAGAAGAGAGAGCAAATCAGATGGTCCCAGAGTCTAGCGGTGAATACAGTCTTCAATCAAACATTGAATTATAGCTGAAATAAATGCCCTGAAGGTGTAGCAGTACCTGGTGCTGTGTGAAGTACGATTGGAGGATTGGACCAGGAGTGGACCACTGGCCCAAACTCAATCAGATTCTCTTGCCTGGAATCAGAGGTAATAATAACTAACACTTACATGGTGTCTGTCTTTTAAATATAGGCAGGTAGCTATATAGATATATATTTTTTAATTTTTTAAAGATTTCATTTATTTATTTATTTGTGTGTGAGAGAGAGAGACTGAGTGAGTGAGAGAGAGAGCAGGAGCAGGAGGGAGAGGGAGAAGCAGGCTCCCCGCTGAGCTGGGAACTAGACATGGGGCTCAATCCCAGGACCCTGGACTCATGACCTGAGCCAAAGGCAGATGTTTAACCGACTGAGCCACCCAGGTGCTCTAGGATATAGATACAGATAGAGATACACACAGACACACAGTTTAGGGATTTAATTCCCACAACTCTATTGAGGCATATAACATTATCACCAGTTTAGAGATGAGAAAATCGAGGCACAGAGAGATTAAGTTTCCTAGTCCAGTCACATAGCTAGTTAGTGGTGGAACTAGGATTTGAACACTGGGAGGCTGGTTCTAGAGCCTGGGCCCACTATCAGTGGGACTAGAAGGGTGGGTCCGTCCTCTTCTGTCATCTGGTGTGAAAAGCAGACAGCCAGTTTTCAGGCAGAGATTGAAGAATGAAATGAGAAGTACAAAAAGAAGCAAAAATGAGTTTCCTTTCTAATGAAGTCTCAGTTATCCCCTATAATATCCCGAGACACCTTTACAAGGATTTTCTGAATATGAAATAACTTCTGAATGTTATCACCAAGTATGTGATCAAGTTTTATCCACCGCTTCCTCCAGCTTCCCTCCATTCATAAAGGGCATATATTGTGTCTGTTAGGACACATTCTACTGCAAAGTTCAGAACACCCACCTTCAGTGTTGTTTTTTGTTTGTTTGTTTTTTTAAGTAAGCTCCAGCCCAGTGTGGGGTTTGTTTGTGTTTTTTTTTAAGATTTTTAAAAAATTTATTTATTTTATAGAGAGAGATCACAAGTAGGCAGAGACAGAGAGAGGAGGAAGCAGGCTCCCTGCTAAGCGGAGAGCCTGATGCAGGGCTCGATCCCAGGTCCTGGGATCATGACCTGAGCCGAAAGCAGAGGATTTAACCCACTGAGCCACCCAGGCGCCCCCAGTGTGGGGTTTGAACTCACTACCTCAAGATCAAGAGTTGCACCCTCTACCCACCAAGCCAGGTAGACATCCTCACCCACCTTCAGTGATATAAGCAGAACTTCCCAACTGGTTTGCTGCTACCACTTACGTGCAAATAAATGGATTATAGATGTGGCTAAGTTATTGATTCCTTTAGCCTTTTGGGACAGCTGGGTAGGACCTGAGGAGACCAAAGTCTCTGGGTCAGTCACCTCTGGCTACAAGTAGCCTGTCCATTTAGGTCAGTGTGCTGTGCGAATAGTATCATTTTCTATTTGCACCATGACTAGACAGTGTGGGGGAGCAGTGGTTTCAAGAATAGACTTCTAGGGGTGCCTGGGTGGCTCAGTTGGTTATGTTTCTGACTGCTGACCTCATCCCAGGCCTTGATCTCAGGGTCATGAGTTTGAGCCCTGTGTTGGACTCCAACCTTGATGTGGAGCCTACTTAAAAAAAAAAATTGTCTCGGGATGCCTGGGTGGCTCAGTTGGTTAAGCGGCTGCCTTCGGCTCAGGTCATGATCCCAGCGTCCTGGGATCGAGTCCCACATCGGGCTCCTTGCTCGGCGGGGAGCCTGCTTCTCCCTCTGCCTCTGCCTGCAACTCTGCCTGTGCTCGCTCTCTCTGACAAATAAATAAAATAAAAGAAAAAAAATTGTCTCATGAAATAAGTTTGGGGATAAGCCTTTCCAGGTCTGAGTACAATACTTCAACAAAGTCATCCAGGCTCTTTCTCTCTTTCTATTCTTCTATTTCTATGACAGAATTTTGGTCTTGGGCTTGGTACCTCATTGTTCTAAGATGGCTTCCCTATCTCCAAGTACCATGTTCTTACACAGCTGTGTTCAGAGCAGGAAAGGGTAGTGTCAAGGGGCTCTTCTGATTCATTGGCCTCTCTTATCAGAGAGCAAACTCTTTCCTAGAAGTTCCCTGGCAAGATTCCCTCCTTACTTTTTGCTGACCAAATATTAAGGAGTCTCGGGGTTTGAGTATTTCCCATCCGATTTGAGTTTTCCCATCGAGCTTGGGAAGTAGGCACAGGAGAACAGGGAAGTGGGTTTGGGAATGGCTGGTAAGTAGCTGACTGACAATGTCTGCCACTTTTGTAAGTAACACTGAGTAAATGTGTAAGTGATAGTTCCTAGATCTCATTCTAGTAGATATTTATTTATTTATTTGTTTGTTTAGTAAACTCTACCCCAGAAGTGGGGCTTGAACTCATGACTGAGATCGAGAATTGTATGTTATACAGGCACCTGGGTGGCTCAGTCGTTAAGCGATTCCCTTTGGCTCAGGTCATGACCCTAGGGTCCTGGGATCCAGGCCCCGCATTAGGCTCCCTGGTTGGCAGGAAGCCTGCTTCTCCCTCTCCCACTCCCTCTGCTGTGTTCCCTCTCTGCTGTCTCTCTGTCAAATAAATAAATAAAATCTTTAAAAAAAGAAAAAATTGGATGCTGTATAGACTAAACCAGCCAAGTGCTTCTTTAGTAGATTTTTTTTTAAAGATTTTATTTGTTTATTTGACAGGCAGAGATAGGCAGAGAGGCAGGCAGAGAGAGGAAACGAAGCAGGCTCATCACTGAGCAGAGAGCCTGATGCGGGGCTCGATCCCAGGATCCTGGGATCATGACCTGAGCCGAAGGCAGAGGCTTTAACCCACTGAGCCACCCAGGCACCCCTTGATTTTTTTTTTTAATAGAAGTCTACATGTAGCAATTCCATCTTATTAGTCTGGGACTTTACTTGGTTAGTTACAAATGCTGTCTTCAGTTTGTTCATGGCTCTAAGTTGGAAAAATTCATTATATATTCCAAAGACAACATGATAGATATCTAAGAAATAGCCAAAATTACAGGATTAAGGGAAGTTGTCCTGGGACAATATTCAATAACTAGAATATTAGAAATCAAGTAACTTGATCCATATCCTGCTGCCCCCCCCAATCCTGTTCCTATCTGGGTCTTATTTTAATAAATGGCATTACCATGCATTTAGTTGTTCAAACCAAATGCATGGGAGGAGTTCCTTCCCTGACCACCCATGTTAAAGAAGCTACCTACAAATCTGATCTATGCTATCTCTGAAATTTATAAAATCTATAATCTGAAATTATAAAATCTACCCAGTCCTCATTTTTCACTCTTATTTCTTCATCCACCCTTAAATCTGCAATCCACTTTCCCCACATCAGCCAGAATATAGGCATCAGTTATCTACTGCTGTGTAACAAACCATCCCAAATCCTAAGGTCTTTTTTTTTTTTCTTTTTGAAGATTTTATTTATTTATTTGAGAGAGAGAGAGAATGAGAGAGAAAGAGCATGAGGGGATTAGGATCAGAGGGAGAAGCAGACTCCCCGCCGAGCAGGGAGCCCGATGTGGGACTTGATCCCAGGACTCCAGGATCTAGACCTGAGCCGAAGGGAGTTGCCCAACCAACTGAGCCACCCAGGTACCCCCAAATCCTAATGTCTTTAAAAAAACAACTATTTTAGGTTTGCTTCTCTGGCTCAGTCAGTATAGTATGTGACTCTTGATCTAGGGGTTGTGAGTTCAAGTACCACATTGGGTGTTGAGCCTACTAAAAACAACAACAACAACGGCAGCCATTTTATTTGCTCCTGATTCTATGGGTAGGTTGAGCAGGGTTCACCTGGAATAGCAAGTCTGTGTTCCATGTGGTGTGCATTAGACTTGCTTATGTGGCTGCAATGTGAGGTGGAGAATCCAAGGTGGTCACTCCCATGTCTGGCTCCTCAGCTGGGATGGCTGGAAAGCTGGGGCCTCTCTACTCCAGTGCTATAGCATCCTTCATGGCTTCCCAGTCCATGAGGCTTCTCAAGCACGCTAGCCCAAACCTCTTTTCATGGTGGCTCTGGGCTCCAAAAAGTGAAAGAGGAGTAGCAAAGCCTTTTATGGTCCAATCTCAGACGCTGCAGTGTCACTGTTATTTCTGCCACATTCTATTGGTTAAAAGCAAATCACAAGACCTGCCCACATTCAAAAAGAGGGAAAATAGTGTGGAGGAGAAGCAAAGTCTCTTTTGCAAAAGGGAGTGTGGGATGGTGTGGATGGTTGTGGCCATCTTTGGAAATAATCTACCAGCAAGGGCTTTTAGAAAAGCAAACCACACATCTCACATCCCCTCTTAAGAGTCCTCAATGCTTTCAGAGGCACTTAGAGTAAAATCCCGAAACTCTTTATCCTGAAAAGACCACCTGTCCCTCATGCCTGCCACTGTCTTCCTCTCTCATCACACTGACATTGTGTTCCTCCAATGCCCTTTCCTTTTTCCTTATTTTTTCCAACTACTGAGAAACCTTCCAGGGAACACTCTCCATCCCAGCTTTAACTTTGCTATCTCCTCATGGTCAACTGAAATGTCATCTTTTAGGACACCTGGGTGGCTCAGTCGGTTAAATGTCTGCCTTCAGCTGAGGTCATGATCCCAGGGTCCTGGGATTGAGGTCCTGCATTGGGCATCCCTGCAGAGCAGGGAGCCTGCTTCTCCCTCTGCCTGCTGCTCCCCTTGCTTGTGCTCTCTCTGACAAATAAATAAATAAAATCTTTAAAAAAAATGAAATGTCATCTTTTTAATTATTTATTTGAAAAAATTTTTGAAGTAATCTCTATAGCCAACGTGGGGCTCAAACCTACAACCCCAAGATCAGGAGTCACATGCTCTACCGACTGACCTGCCAGGTGCCCCTAAACTTTTTTTAAAGTAAGCTCTATGCCCAGTGTGGGGCTTGAACTCATGACCCTGAGATTAAGAGTCACATGCTTTCCCAGCTAAGGCAGGTAGTTGCCCCAAATATCATCTTTTTAGGACAGGTCTTCTCTGACCACCCCACCAAAATCAGACTCCTTCTCTCACCCTCGTGTACTCTTTCTCTCTCTCTCTCTTTTTTTTAAAGATTTTATTTATTTATTTATTTATTTGACAGAGAGAGACACAGCGAGAGAGGGAACACAAGCAGGGGGTGTAGGAGAGGAAGAAGCAGACTCCCCGCTGAGCAGGGAGCCTGATGCAGGGCTCCATCTCAGGACTCTGGGATTATGACTTGAGCCAAAGGCAGATGCTTAACGACTGAGCCACCCAGGCGCCCCCTCATGTACTCTTTCACCTCCCTCTGTTTATCTCCTCCAAAGCACAGCCCCGAAAATTTAATTGCCTTCATGGTCATTAAAAAAATAAAAAAACATATTTGTTGATTGTTGAAGAGATGATGTTATCAAATATGTCTCTATAATGGCTACAAATATGTTTACACATTTAAAAGCAGAGTGTTTCCTTCGAAGAAGGGAAGCCAGAAAGAAACTAACATTTCACTGGATACTCTCTTATGCCGTTTGACTCTTTTACCATATACATGTTTTTTAAAAGATCGAAACATTATTATTTGTAAAGTTATCTCTACATCCATGTGGGGCTTGAACTCACAACCCCAAGATCAAGAGTCTCATGCTCTACTAACTGAGCCAGCCAGAGGCCCCTCAAAACATTATTTTGATAAAGTCTCTTTAATGGTGGGCTGCCTCAGTGAAAATGATTTAATGATTTTTTAATGATTTGATCAGGTTGATGACTGTCTTAGGAGACCTGGAGACTGTGAGCTGTCTTCTTGAAAAATTCGATTGGCTTCCCTGGATTAGCAGGAGTTGAGGGAGATTCTTTTTTTTTTTTTTTTTTTTTTTTAAGATTTTATTTATTTATTTGACAGACAAAGATCACAAGTAGGCAGAGAGGCAGGCAGAGAGAAAGGAGGAAGCAGGCTCCCCGCCTAGCAGAGAGCCCAATGTGGGGCTCAATCACAGGACCCTGGGATCACGACCTGAGCTGAAGGCAGAGGCTTTAACCCACTGAGCCACCCAGGTGTCCCTTGAGGGAAATTCTATAGAAGGCTCTTTTTTCTGTTTGCTTCAAGAGAGATTAATGGCTTTAAATACATATTTTAAAAGAAAGCCTATAAGGCTCTCAACATGTGAATCCTAGGAACCAGGCATAAAGCCATCAGATGCCTTAAAATATCCTAAAATGCAGGATGCAGGCTGTATTTAATTACTTGCCCTCTTCAGGACTGCAATTATTCTGCCTAAATTGTACAGGTCTCTTTTAAATAGCTCTCATGTTCCTTGTCACAAGACTTCTAATTGTAGACGGCAAAATAATTCACTAGAATAAGGGCACAAACTTCTGGACTTTAAATTTCAAATTATATTTTATTTATTTTAAGATTTTATTTATTTATTTGAAGAGAGAGAGACAACGAGAGAAGAAACAGAAGCAGGGGTAGAAGTAGAGGGAGAGGGAGAAGCAGAGGTCCTGCTGAGCAGGGAGCCCAATGTGGGGCTTGATTTCAAGACCCTGGGATCATGATCTGAGCCAAAGGCAGCCGCTTAATGACTAAGCCACCCAAGCGCTCCGAATCCTGTAAATTAAATGGCTTGGGGCAATAGACCCATTTTTGAGTGTATATGTGTGTTTTGATTCTTTATCTAGGAGACTGGGAGCCAGTTCTTCACTTTCCGTCCCCCTTTTCAGTCTAAGGCTGTAATATAATTTCCTGTAGCCACTAAATAGGAACACCATCTAATGTCTAACTGAGTTCCAAAGTAGTACCATGGTCCACTCCAGGTCCACTGCATGTGGTACCTTGGGCAAATGGTTTAATCTCAGCGTTCCCACTTATAAAGTAAGGACAATCATATTACTTATTTAATGAGATTATTTTGAAGTTTGCATTATTTTGGAACAGTGCCTTATTTATGGAAAATCTCACTAAATGTTATTTGGTTAAATTTTAGTAGGCAATAGACAAAGCTCATCTTTCTTGATGCTACAAAATACCTCTCAGAATTAAGAATTTTTGTCAACTGGGACGCCTGGGTGGCTCAGTTGGTTAGGCGGCTGCCTTCGGCTCAGGTCATGATCCCAGCGAACTGGGATCGAGTCCCGCATCAGGCTCCTTGCTTGGCAGTGAGCCTGCTTCTCCCTCTGCCTCTGCCTGCCACTCTGCCTGTGCTTGCTCTCTCGCTCTCTCTCTCTCTCTCTCTGACAAATAAATAAATAAAATCTTTAAAAAAAAAAGAATTTTTGTCAACTATACTCAAATAAAAATAAAGTCAATAAAAATTTTTAATTTTCCTTAAAGATTTTTAAAAAATCCATTTAACAGAGAATAAAAGCGGGAAAGCAGAAGAGGAAGAAGCAGAATCCTCTCTGAGCAGGGAGCACGATATGGGGCTCAATCCCAGGATCCTGGGATCAATGACCTGAGCCAAAGGCAGATGTTAAACCAACTGAGACACCCAAGTGCCCCCAATAACATTTTTTTTTAAGATTTTATTTATTTATTTGACAGAGATCACAAGTAGGCAAAGAGGCAGACAGAGAGAGAGGAGGAAGCAGGCTCCCCGCTGAGCAGAGAGCCCGATGTGGGGCTGGATCCCAGGACCCTGGGATCATGACCTGAGCTGAAGGTAGAGGCTTTAACCCACTGAGCCACCCAGGCTCCCCCCCAATAACATTTTTTTTAAATGGGAAAAAAGAGTTAGAGGTTTTTTGTTTTTTTTTTTAGAAGGAATGGTTAATAAAAATTAAGCATTTAATAGGCATTATATTGTAATTCCTTCAAATCTTTAGGCAGTCCTGAAGGGAGGAAGGCCTAAGAGTGATCATTTCTCATATGTCAGCTCATTCCTGATTACACTATACTAGCTCACAATTCATACTTACTTCATTGTGGCTTTTCCCAGGGTTTAGAGTGAGTAGAAAACTTGACTTCCTGAAGTTTCTCTCAAAAATATGCCAAGTCTGTGTGGAGACCTGGCCTGTACCATCCTTTTTTTTTCTTTCACTCATTCCATAGACATTTATTAAGCACCTATCATGTATATGGCAATCTGCAGAGGTTGCGTCCAACAACAAAAACCGTGGGTTGCTTAGAGGCATATCCATTCTTCCTTCCTCCTTCCCTTCCTTCCTAAAGATTTATTTCTTTGAGAGAGAGAGAGAGCTTGCACATGTGAGCAGGGGGAGGGGCAGACGGAGAGGGAGAGAGAGAATCTTCAAGTAGACTCCCTGCTGAGAGCAAAGCCTGATGCAGATCTCTATCCAGGACCCTGAGGTCATGACTGAAGCCAAAATCAAGAGTTAGCTGTTCCACCAGTTGAGGCACCCAGGCACCCCTCATATTCTTTTTAAAAATTATTATTATTTATTTTTATTTTTTAAAAGTAGGCTCTATGTTGGGGCACCTGGGTGCCTCAGTCATTAAGCATCTGCCTTTGGCTCAGGTCCTGATCCCAGAGTCCTGGGATGGAGTCCCGCATCCGGCTCCTTGCTCAGCGGGAAGCCTGCTTCTCCCTCTCCCACTCCCACTGCTTGTGTTCCCTCTCTCACTGTGTCTCCCTCTGTCAAATACATAAATAAAAATCTTAAAAAAAAAAAAGTAGGTTCTGTGCTCAACAAGGGGTTGAACTTACTCAGGACCCTGAGATCAAGAGTCACAAGCTTCACCAACTGATCCAGAGGTACCCCCAAAGTCTTTCCATTTTTATTTAAATTCTGAAAGAATCTACATACATGATTTTTTAAATTAAAAAAAAAAACTTCTTTAAATTTTTTTCAATATATCCTTTATTTGAAAGCTGACAGAATTGGAATAACAGCAAAAGAAAAGCAATACAATTTTTTCTTGTTCTGTTTGTTCAAACTTTATCAATACCGTACATTTGTTGGGGCACCTGGGTGACTCAAGTGGGTTAAGCCTCTGCCTTTGGCTCAGGTCATGGTCTCAGGGTTCTGGGATCAAGCCCAGCATCTGACTGCCTGTTCATTGGGGAACCTGCTTCCAACCCCCTCCGCCCCTCCTGCCTCTCTGCCTACTTGTGATCTCTCTCTCAAGTAAATAACTAAAATCTTTAAAAAAATACTGGGTGCCTGGGTGGCTCAGTGGGTTAAAGCCTCTGCCTTCGGCTCAGGTCATGATCCCAGGGTCCTGGGATCGAGCCCCACATCGGGCTCTCTGCTCTGTGGAGAGCCTGCTTCCCCCCCTCTCTCCCTGCCTGCCTCTCTTGCCTACTTGTGATCTCTGTCTGTCAAATGAATAAATAAAGTCTTTAAAAAAAATACTGTACATTTGTAAATGACAATGAATTAGAATCTCTTAAACCTGTCTATGACTCTCATCTACCGTGGGATAGAGCATAATCAAGGATTTGGCTTTTATTGAATTTTTTATGGATTTGTTCCTTTTTTCTCAAGAATGGCCCGATTCTCAAATATTTTAGGGTATGCTCCAATTTACTGCTGATGTTCCCTTTAAAAGCTGTCTTTTGGGGGGATGGCAGAGATTATAAAATATCTCCATCCTTTTGGGGTCTCAGGCACAGTGGGGTTTTTGGCTTAGGAATTGTCCTATCTTGAGCCCTTGGGTCCCTGGGACAGACACACCTGGCAACCAGCCCAGGAATGCCCTAACTGGCTAGCCCGACTTTAGACCAACTTCTAGGGCCCCATGAGCAGTCCTCTGGAGTTTGAAACAAGCCAATTCAGTGTCCTTCCCAAGCTGGTGGGTTTGTTCTGGGGTAGTTGGAAGTCTAAATCCAATCTGGGAGAGGACTTCTTCCTTCCCCCTGGGAACTTCCTTTTATAAAATGGACGAAAGGCACTAGGAAAATTATCCCTAGTGTAACTTCCCCTGATAAGAGCAAGTAGAGCCTTCTTGTGTTGGCTATGCCATTCCCCGCCCCTCCTCACCGGCCCCCCC
>PISX010004519.1:74171-107241 GCA_004024625.1 Mellivora capensis | reverse complement strand
GTGACTGCTTCCTCGTCAGCTACAGCTCCTGTTTTGTGCCCCCTGCCCAGTACTCAAGCTCCCTTCCTTTAGTCCTACTACTTTAGGGGTGATAGTATCTTCCCACTGTTACTAATCCCTGTTTTGATTCCCTGAACCCTGCCTATGCCCCTGTAAATTGTTCCTTAACTTAAAGCTTTCTGTGAGTTAAAATCTTTGCCCATGCCATCTGTTTTCTTCCTGGAAAGGACCTTGACTGATGCAGTCATATCAAGTTAGGCTTCCTCCCCTGGGAAAATCTGAAGACCTTTCCAATTAGAAGCAGCCACCTCCTAGGTGTCTACATCCACCTTCAACACCACAACTACTACAAAATCCAGGACATGAGTCATGGTTTGCTAGGCTGAAAGGTCCTCCAGGGCAGGAATACTATTCTGAGTATAGGTGGACACTCTCCGCCCCGCACCCCCTCAGGCAATCCCATAATTAGTCCAGCCCCTGGCATATAGTAGGTGCTCAATAAATGTTTCAGACAGAGTCAGCACCCTTGGGCCCCAAGAGCCTCCAGTCTCAGCTTTCTGCCTCCTCCCCCACACCACCTGCTGCCCTGTTGGCACCTGTAGGATCTGGATCACCATGCTGGCCAGCTGGTTTATTTCTTACTGTGCTTGACATAAGGAAGTTCATTCACGTGGTTTTTGCAGGATCAGAAAGGATGGGTATAGTATGTCCGGCGGTAAAGAGCTCATGGAGAAATGCAGGTTTTAGTTTCACCCACACATTGTTGCTGTTCCTATGTGAGAGTTGCTCCCCCCACCCCCAAGCTTTGAAACATTTTATTTCGAGATGGGGGATTACAGCCTCTGAAACAATGAGACAGGAGTAGGTGGTCATGAATAGCCTGTGAGTATGTTGTACACCTGCGACTTTTTGCAAAAGGCTGCAGAGGAATTATTATTCAGCCTAGGCAGCCATGAGGCATGTTAGGTTTTTTAAGAAACATTTTACATCTGGGTAGGCCTGATTCTTTAATATTCTTGGTGGGAAGCACTTTGAACCATAAACGCACACTGAAAGGCAATTGCTATGGAGACTGAGCCTCTGCAGTAAATTTCTCCGAGTTTTCTTCTCGGGGAGCTTCAGTACCCATGCAGTGTCCTTGGCACAAGGCTCTGGGTGGGGGCCCAGGCGCAGCAGTGGTGGGGAGGGGGGGGAAGGCAGCCCTCTTGGGACAGGAACCCTCCCCAGGACTGAAAGCCAGAGAAGGCCTCCACAGTAGCTTGTGTGTGTTGGAGGTGGGTGGGGGAATACGTTCTCAGGTTGTGCAGGCCCCCAACTCGCCGGCCTGTGCGGGTACCACGTGCAGGAGGCGCGCGTGGGGGCCCCTGGCGCGCAGCCGCGGTGGGTGACTGCGCAGCGTCCCCAGAGCCCGCGGTACCGGGCGTGTGCCGCTGTGAGCTTCTGGTTAGGTGGAGGGCTCCGCGCCGCCCAGCGCCCCCCTCGCTCCCCCTTCCCCAGTGTGTGTGCGCGGCCTCGGGCCAGCGCCCCGCCGAGCGGTGCTGGAGCCCGGGAAAGCGCGCGCGCGCGCGCGCGCGCCCTTGTGTGTGTGTATGTGTGTGTGTGTGTGTGAGACAGTGTGTGTCAGGTGACTTGGGTCACGCAGTCTCTCTCTCCCTCCTCTGGGAGGAACTGCCGCGCTCCGGCTGACTCCTCCGCCGGCAGGCGGGCGGGGCGGGGAAGAGGGCTCCGGGAGCGGTGGGAACCGCGAGACCCAGACCTGGACGCCGACCGCCGCGGGGGGCACGCGGCCCTGCCTCCGCGGGCTCGCGTGAACCTCCAGACAAAACCCCAATTCAGAAATAGGCTGCGAGCGGCAGGGGAGGAGGCTTGGCCCCCGCCAGGGACCCCCGTCGCCCCCGGGACGGCCGGCCGTGGGAGCGATGAGCCAGGTGCTGGGGAAGCCGCAGCCGGAGGACGAGGACGACGACGAGGAGGATGAACTGGTGGGGCTAGCGGACTACGGGGACGGGCCCGACTCCTCGGACGCCGACCGGGACAGCGGGGCGGAGGAGGGAGGTGAGCGCGGGGTCCCACGCCCGGCCCCACGCCCTGCGCGTCCTCAGCCTGCACCCCATCCCTTCCCTGTGTGTCTTCCCGCCCCCCCGTCCGACCTGGCGCGCGGGCCACCGACTTGGAGGGGATCCAGGAGAGCGGAGTTGAGAGGTGGGGGTGGGGAGGGGCGTCCGAGGAGCGACCACGGTCTGCAAAATGGGAGATCCCGGGTGCAGGCGGCGGAGGGGGGACCCGGATCCATGGAGAGAGCAGAGAGGAAGCTTAAGGGCAGGAGGAACGTACGCTTTCTGGCCCTTTCCAGGGCTAGTACCTTCCCCACCCTTCACCCGGAGCTCTCCAAGGGTCTGGGGGGTTAGGAATGGGAGGGGACCGCCCGACGCGCCCTGGGACCTCTCCCTGAATGCTGCTGTTGAAGCCTGGTCAGATGTCGTGGCTAAAAAAGGCAGCCGGCGGCAGCGTGATTGGCAGGATCTTCGGCAGCTGCGAGTGTCAGTCTTACCCCGTGTCGCCGCGGGAGGGGTCTTTGGGCTGCTCAGGTCTGCGGCGTCGGGGGCCCCCGTACAGCCTTGGGGGGATGCGCGCCAGGGATGTGGCCGCGGGTTTCCCGGAGTCCAGACAAATACAGTTGTTAGGACACCTTATCTCTGCTCAGTGTCACCACCTGGGCATGGCAGTGCCTGCCCTGGAGTGAGCGCGGGGCGGGGGAATACAGTGCCACTCAGAAGCAAACTCTGTTTCCTGTTTAAGAAGAGGGATTTAGCAATTGCTCAGCCTGTGGGGAGGTCCTGCATTTAATTCTTTTTTTTTTTTTTTTAATATTTTATTTATTTATTTGACAGAGGGATCACAAGTAGGCAGAGAGGTAGGCATAGAGAGAGAGGGGGAAGCAGGCTCCCCGCCGAGCAGAGAGCCCGATGTGGGGCTTGGTCCCAGGACCCTGGGATCATGACCTGAGCCGAAGGCAGAGGCTTAACCCACTGAGCCACCCAGGCGCCCCCCTGCATTTAATTCTTAAGGCCCAAGGAAGTTGAGAGTCTTTCAGGATTCCGGAAAGGTTCATCTCTTTTTGTCTCCAAAGCAAGGGGAAAAAAGTCCTCTATTGTAAGGTCACTTGAAAAGGTCAACAGAATAAGGCTGTTAAACACAACATCTAGATGAAGCTGTAGACTTTCTTCCTAGAGAAGGCACGAACTTCTAAAAATTTCCTTAGAAGAAATTGCGGGGGAGGGGGTAGAACTACCTTTGTGACTGTTGATTTGGAAGAACTTTTATTGAAAATTCATTGAACTTTAAATTCCCATTCAAAGACTTTCTGCAGAGGAAATTGCCATTAATTTGTGTGGGGTAGGTGCTACTTTCAGTTAATCAGAAAGGGAAGAAAGTTGTGTGTGTGTGTGTGTGTGTGTGTGTGCGCGCGCGTGTGTTTTAAAGGGAAGAAAGTTAACTAAGCTTTGAGCCTGATAGATGAGAAAGAAGCTTTCTCTAAGTCACATTTTTTCATAGCATCCTTTCTCTGAAGAGGACTTAGGCTGATTCCCCATTTGCTTAAATTGGTGTGTGCACCTGTGTGCTACTCTCTTCTGCACTTCGCATAATTGGTCCCACAGTTGAGCACGTGTCCACGTTTTTGTAGATAAAGGCTTTCAACCCTTTTGTTGGCGTCTCTAGGGCTACCTTTGGTAATTAAATTGTTCAGTCGCTTTGTTATTATTGAAATTGCTTTCGTTAGTTCCTTCTAAATTCTTAGAAGACTCTAGAGATTCAGAATGGGGATGTATTTGAAAGATATTTGAAATGGTAGACACACAATAGGGCGCATGTATGATACTCTTAAAAAAAGAAAAGTGACTATATCTGGGAAGAAAAGCCCTGTAATTGGATAGTTCTGAGAACCCTAGACATTCCAAGGAATGCAAAGGACCTGCTTATTTATTCTGCAGTTCTTTAAGGGGGGGATGCTTTCAAAATTTGATTTGAGGACTTGAAATTGAAATGAAAGTAAAGCTTTGCCTGAGGGGTGGGATTTCCTGAACAAAGGGCTTCCCCAGAGCCCGCCCTTGAATGCTCCCCACTGCTCCTAACCTAAAGGCAAACTCCTCTGTAAGGGATGCTTTTCATTACTTCAGTAATGAAATCATCCATCGTGAGTTCTTGGGATCAACCTGGAATCTTGCTATAAAAGCATTGAGTATATTTATATGGTAAGAGGAGCGACGATGATTATTTGCTCCTGCAGACTTTACTGAAGCTGGGTCTTTCCCCCCTCCGCCTGCTGTACATAGGTGGTCTGTTCTCAGAAGACTTCCCCTGTTACCTCAGGTTCCTGTTCTTTCCACATATTCCGGGCTTTGATTTTGGGGTTTAGGCCTGAATGCAGAATCTCTTATCAGAGCATTCACTTTCTAGAGTGGTAGATAGTTTCCTCAGTCAGCAGTTCTAACAACTGTCCCTGACAATGTCATGACAACTGATAGTATCCTGGGGAGTTGGGACCAGGGTGGAGGCCAAGAGTTGTGACTTTAATTTCTGGGACCTCAGGTGTCACCAGTGGGTCATCTCAGTTTCTAATAGGCCTTGGGCACGTGTTGCATTGGAATCCTGTGTTTATTTTGGTAAAATTTACATTACCTACTCTCAAATGAAAGAAAAGGAATGTGGAGGGAAAGGGACTCTTACTCTGAGGAAAGGTGGATATGCTACATTTTGAACTGTGAACAAAGCATTTCTTTTTTTTTAAAGAAAGATTTTATTTTTTTATTTTTAAAGATTTTATTGATTTATTTGAGAGAGAACACGAGGGAGGAGGGTCAGTGGGAGAAGCAGACTCCCTACTGAGCAGGGAGCTGGACGTGGGATGGATCATGACCTGAGCCGAAGGCACACTTAACAAACTGAGCCACCCAGGTGCCCCGAACAGAGAATTTCTTCCTTCCTTCCTTTCTTTCTTTCTAGATTTTGTTTACTTAACAGAGAGAGATCACAAGCAGGTAGAGGCAGGCAGAGAGAGAGAGGAAGGGAAACAGGCTCCTGGCAGAAGAGAGCCCCATGTGGGGCTCGATCCCAGGACCCTGAGATCATGACCTGAGCCAAACGCAGAGGCTTTAACCCACTGAGCCACCCAGGTGCCCCCCTCCCACAACAGAGCATTTCTTTGATGAACACCCTTCCCCCTTTACCTTCCTCATGGACTTGATTTAATGCCTTTGGTTAGTGGAGACCTGGGGCTTTTCCCATGGTTCAAAAATCTACCCCAGCAGATGGGATGCAGGACTGACTAGCATCACCCGGTAAGTTGCAAAGCAGTTTATCAGGAACTGTGCAAAAGAAGGTAGATTCAAAATGGATAGTGTGAATTTCATTTCCCTTAGTCTTAGAAGGAACTTCAGATCTTATTTTTAAACTGAGGACCTTGTAAATTTTACCACAGTGTGCAAAATTTGAAAACTTAATGCAGCTAAGGTGAAACTTAAATTGCACTTCTCTGGCTTGCACTCCAACTTTTATTCATGAATAGCTGGAGTGCTCTTCGGCAGGTTGGTTCTGTTAAGGACAAATTTGGGCACCTCTCAACCCCCCTTGGAAGGTTGTTAATCAGAGATAAGGTGAGGTCTCGCCCTCAACCTCCTCACTCCAGTTAAAACTCCAGAGAGTGGAGGCAATAAATAAGCCATTAAAGACAATTGCAGCAAATACAATGATTGTTTTTAGACACATGGAGTTTAAATCTCTAGTAATTTACTGTGCTTTAAAAATTGCAGAAACAAGGGGCACTTGGGTGACTCAGTGGGTTAAGCCTCTGCCTTCAGCCCAGGTCATGATCTCAGGGTCCTGGGATCCAGTCCCACATCGGACTCCCTGCTCAGCGGGGGAGCCTGCCTCTCTGCCTACTTGTGATCTCTGTCTGTCAAATAAATTAATAAAGTCTTTTTAAAAATTGCAGTAACAAGAAAGCAATTAAAAGATCATTTGGGGGGTGCCTGGGTGGCTCAGTGGGTTAAGCCTCTGCCTTTGGCTCAGGTCGTGATCTCAGGGTCCTGGGATAGAGTCCAACATTGGGCTCCCTGATCAGCAGGGAGCCTGCCTCCCCCCTCTCTCTCTGCCTGCCTCTGCCTACTTGTGATCTCTCCCTCTCTCTGTCAAATAAATAAATTTTAAAATATTTTTTAAAAAAAGATCATATGGGGACGCCTGGGTGGCTCAGTTGGTTAAGCAGCTGCCTTCGGCTCAGGTCATGATCCTAGCGTCCTGGGATCGAGTCCCACATCGGGCTCCTTGCTCGGCGGGGAGCCTGCTTCTCCCTCTGCCTCCGTCTGCCAGTGCTGGCTCTCTCTCTCTCTCTCTCTCTCTGGCAAATAAATAAATAAAATCTTTAAAAAAAAAAAAAAGATCATATGGGGCACCTGAGTGGCTCAGTTGGTTAAGTGTTTGCCTTTGGCTCAGGTCATGTTCTTGGGGTCCTGGGATAGAGTCCTGTGGGCTCCCTGCTTGGTGGGGAGTCTGCTGCTCCCTCTGCCCCCACCCCACTCGTGCACACGCTATCTCCCTCTCACTCAAATAAAATCTTTTAATTAAAAAAAATAAAAGATCGTATTTGATCAGAAAGTGAAATTGTTTTTCCCCAAAGTCCCTCTTAATTTTTAGGGAAAACTTGGCTAAGACAGCTGCTCATCCACAGTCCAGCCAAGGTGCGGTCTTGTTTCCACAGCAGCCTGTGAACTCTCTTAGGGTCTGAGGAAGTGACAGTTCAGGTGGTTACTGGAGAAACGAAAAATCAACAGTCAGCAGGTGATAGTTCCCTGATGGGTATGAAAGCAGTGAAACCACTGGTGTGCAACTGTTAATCATGAGTGTCAGCTTTTTTTTCTTCCTTAAAGTAATTTAAAAATTATTAGTGAATTCATCCTCTCTTTGTTCCTTTGGAGTAAGTAGAGATAGGTAATTGTTCTGATAGTGACACTGTGGCTCTGAAGTGCTAGGACTTTTCTGCAGCCACAATACGAGTTAGACCTGAGTAAGGTTTAGAAGGTCAAGTTCATGGATATGTAAATCCATTCATTTCCTTGTAATTCTGCCTTGTCCGAAAAGAGTTGGTTTAGCTACAGCACTGACTATGCCTAATCTCTTGGGTTTCCCTCTGGCTCTGGAAATACAGAGATACAGAAGAGTTGAAATAGATTAAATACACAACAGTAAAAAACGATGTGACCAAAGTCATACCTTAGGCACAGTGTTTGTTTAAATACATATGGCACAGGTGTGCGTGAGTGAGGGGGGAGGGGCAGAGGGAGAAGGAGAGAGAGTTTTAAGCTGCCTCTGCCTGGAGCCAGACACAGGGCTTGATCTCATGACTCTGAGATAACAGCCTAAGCTGAAACAAGGGGTTGGATGCTCAACCGACTGTATCACCCAAGCTCCCTGAAAGCATATTTTTATATTGGATGTTTTATAAGCATGTTTCAGTGATTTAGGGTATTAAAGAATCTTAATTCTCTACTTCTATCAGAAATCTCTCCCTTTTTTGTATCAGAACAGACATAGGGTAGTCTGATGGGGAAAGAGGAAGCGGAAACTTAAGTTCTAGAGTTCCGGATAAGGGATGTAGTTCTCAGTTTAAAAGACCATCTTTGTCAGTCCCCAGCTGACTGTGTGTCCCTGTTTACCCTCTGCTTCAATCCATCCCCTGACCCCATAGCTCTTGTTGGTGACACAATTTCATTTCATACCACATCAATCTTTCCTGCTCATTTTTCTCACTTTCTTTGCCTCCTTTATTCATCCTTACTTTTTTTTTTTTTTTTTTAACCTTTTCTGTTCTTCCTCTTCTATGAAAGGTTTCAGGATGTCTTGTAACAGTGGCTTTCCCTGATTCTGCTGTGACACTCACAACAAATGGGCTTTTTCCTCCCGGCCTAAATCGTGTAGGATGCTGTGGACTTTCTCCTCTTGAGGACCTTTGGGGGGAGACTCCAGCTCAGTTTCTCAGGGCATAGGGTGGAGGACCGCAGATAACCAACCTGGACCATTCTCAAAGCATTAAAAAAGAGAAGTTCACAAGAATGTTTTCCCCTTCTTGCAGGAGCATTAGTAAATTAGAACACATTAGAAAGGTTACTGAATATATATGTTAAGGAAATATTCGTATATGGGATTTTTCTTTAGTGACCTGCCACTGTGATGTGAAAGAATTTCATAGAGAAAGATCTGGTCTTCACATATAAATAAAAACCACCTTCAAAAACTTTTATGCCTTTGAAATTATATGTTCTGTTTACATTTAATTCTTCTTACTAAGTAGTTGATCAAATGGGCAATGAATCTTTATGATTTTTGCATATTCTCTCTCTCTCTTTTTTTTTTTAAGATTTTATTTATTTATTTGACAGACAGAGATCACAAGCAGGCAGAGAGACAGGAGGAGGAAGGCTCCTCACCAAGCAGAGAGCCTGATGCCGGGCTTCATCCCAGGACCCTGGCATCATGACCTGAGTCGAAGGCAGAGGCTTTAACCCACTGAGCCACCCAGGCGCCCTTGCATATTCTCTTATTAATGACATTATTCATATATTTAATTCTCACTAGGATGGAATTTCTCCCTGAGCTCCTGGGTCTTTTTTTTTTTTTTTTTAATTAAATAGACTCTACACCCAATGTGGGACTTGAACTCATGACCCTGAGATCAAGAGTGGCACAGTCCACGGAGCCAGCCAGTCACCCCTGAGCTCCTGAGTCTTGAATGAATAAGTAGTTCTATTGATCAGAAATGTAAAGGTTCGCAGATAATATTGCAAAGAGAAACAAACCAGAGGCCTCGTCCTAAATACATAAGTAAATAGAAGCTTAAGCCTTGGATGACCCCACAGAATACTAATAGCAAAGAAATTCTAGCTTTCCGTTAAGGCCTAAGGCCGTGTGAGCTTCTCAAGGCAGCCATATTCCACAAAAGGCCCTCTCATCACCTAGGCTTGGGCTGGGGTAAAAAAAAGAAGAGTGGGTGCACATGTATACACAGACTGATAGGTAAGGCCTCATGGGCCAGGGGGCATGTATGGGGTCACACAGCTGGTACGTGGCAGAACTGGGACTTGAGAACCCCAGTTTGTTACTATCCCAGTACTATTTAAGCCATTCCACTTGCTATCACTTTGCCACTGTGTTTTCCTAATTTTTCATTAAATCTCTGTTTCATTTTCCCATTTTGGACCTGCTCAAAGGTGTCAGCTCTTGGCAAACATTCCTTAATTAGAATAGTTCTCAGTTGTATAATATTTCAGTATTTATGAAGTGTGTGTCCTGTATTGTCTCTTTCTCCCCTGAGAGACCACGTGAGCTTAAGAAGGTAAGGCTAACCCTGTTAGAACTGTGTCAGGCCTTGAGTTCCCATTTTCCTGATCTCTGGTTCCTTCTTTGCTGTGAACATTCCCAACCCACAGACCAGCCAGGCGTGGCCCCCAGGCAGCCACATACTCAAGGCACTGATGCGTCTTTCCCTTCCTTGTGTATTTATAAGGCCTGTTCGTTTTTGACAGGGATCTGACAGTTACTGATGAAGTAATTAGCTTGCAGGTCCAGTTCCATGGCCCCTGCCAATAATGCTATTCCTTGGATGGTTGAGTCTCCCTGGGAACAGCAGTAGATAAACTACTTAGGCAGAAAGCTCATACTCTTGATACTCAAGTGCTGATCTGGGCCAATGTCAGATAGGAAGTTTCTTTTTAAAGCTTCAGTTAATTTAGCTTCCAATTCTGCTTTGTCACTTTCATGCAGTTATCCCAACCAACAAACATCTATTGAGTATTTATTGCAGTAAGCACTGAAGCCTCAGTTTTTACATCTGAAAAGGATACAGGTTAGCGCCTTGAGGATTAGAGGTGACCCTCTGTGCTATGCTGGTGGTTAGTGAGTGAGAACTGCTGGGTGGTAAGAGGTTGGAGCCGGCTGGTTTGAGCCAGTTCATGGTGGCCAAGGCTAAAACCTCTCAAATTCCCTCACCCCCAGGCAACGAGATTAGGGAAAAACCAGCAGTTGAGGCACGGATGGCCTCAGCGACCTTCATTCCCACTTCAGACCTGCCGGTGACCTCTTGTTACTGTTCTCCCCAGGTGCTGGATCCTTTTCTGACCTGAATTGCAGGCAGACAGGCACCCCAGAACCCACAACTTTAAATACCCGTTCAGCTTCTTTCCCTTTACCCTCTTTGTGAATGGGCCCTTGTTAGCTTGGTCTGCCAGCTTGGGAACTCGGGACTTCTTTCTCCCTTGTCATATGTGTCCAGGGGATCACTAAATACTATTGAGTCAGTTTGAACTTCTCACAGATCTGTTCCTTCTGACAATTTCCACTGTCTGTGCCTTAGTTCTTTCATTTCTCATTTGTGTTCTAGAATAACCTAACTTCTGTGGGGAGAGGAAAAAACTTTCCCTCTATTCTCTTAAGTTCTGAATTGAGAGCCTGCAAATTAAACTGACAAAAGGTGGATTAACAAGAGAAAACCAGATTTAATTATGTACTAATGCATGAGAGTTCACAGAAAGTGCAATTTAGGTGTTTAGAGGGGTGTCTGGCTGGCTCAGTTGGAAGAGCACGTGACTCTTGATCTCTTGCTGGGAGCAGAACTTACGGAAAATAAATAAACTTTAAAAAAAAAGGTGCTTAGATTTCTGGCTTTATCACTATCTTAATAGAGGATAAGGAGGGGACGGGGGTGGGGCAGTTCTGGGAGAATGAGTGACTTCTTGGAAGGGAGTTGGGGAAAGGGCATTTATGGAAAAACAAATGACTTTTTGGAAAGATAAATGGGCCCACAGGAGAACATCTGGGAGATAGGAGAGTTTGGGGACCACGTCTGTTTGGGTGTGGTGCCAACTTCTCTTCTGTCTCAATCTCAGTCAGTCTTCACCCAAAAGAAGATGAGAGTTGCTTTTAAGAAGATTTATGGCAGTTGAGTTCTTTTGGGAGGCTCTGCTTTAGGGAAATAAGGGATTTCAGGGACTTCAGTATCTTTGGCTCAGTATAATTTTTATGGCACAGTGACTTATTCTAGACCCCTTCACTATCTCCCCACTGACCCCCCACTATCTCCCCACTGACCCCCCTCTAGGGGGTCTGTTTCTGGAGTGAACCTTTTGAAGTGTAAATCTGATCATGTTAGTCTCCCCTTAAAATCCTTGGTGATTCCCTCATGGCTTTCAAAGCAAAATCCAGACTCCCAGCATCTCATTCATGAGGTAGCAGAGTCTAGCAGTGGTTGACAAAAACATTTTTGACCATGATCCACAATAAAAAATGTGTTTATATTGTGAGCCAGCACCACATATGTGTAAGTAGACTTGGAAGAGTTTTGCTAGCAGTATATACTCCTATTATACATGATGTACTCTGGTATTTCCCAGTCTCTTCTGTTTTTTCTTTGTTGCAGTTTTTGTTTGCTGGGAGCTAACAGACTTCTCTATCAACAAAGCTCTTCAAAGATATTTATTGGACTCATGCCACATGCTTTGTAATTTGCTTGGGTATATGTGGTACAGACAATAAACAAGTAAACAGACAAGAAGACAAATGTATAAAGTAAAAAGGTAGTTTTGTATAGTGATAAGTATTTTTTCTTTAAGACTTATTTATATGAGGGGCGCCTGGGTGGCTCAGTGGGTTAAGCCTCTGCCTTCGGCTCAGGTCATGATCTCAGGGTTCTGGGATCGAACCCCACATCTAGATCTCTGCTCATGGGGGAGCCTGCTTCCCCCTTTCTGCCTGCCTGCCTCTCTGCCTACTTGTGATCTCTCTCTCTCTGTCAAATAAAAAAAATCTTAAAAAAAAATTTATATGAGAGAGAGAGGGAGAGTGGGCAGGAGGAGGGGCAGAGGGAGAGAATCTTAAGCACATGCCCAGTCATCGAGGAGTCCAGATGTTGTGCTCAATCTCATGACCCTGAGACCATGACCTGAGCCAAAATCAAGAGTTGGTGGCTTAACCAACTGAGCCACCCAGGTGCTCCCAGTGATAAGTACTATTAAGACACAGGGTTAGGGCGCTGGGTGGCTCAGTCTTTAAGCATCTGCCTTTGGCTCAGGTCATGATCCCAGGGTCCTGGGCGGGACATGATTCTGCTGGGTGGGAAGCCTGCTTCTCCCTCTCCCATTCCCCCTGCTTGTGTTCCCTCTCTGTATGTCAAATAAATAAATCCTAAAAAAAAAAAAAGACACAGGGTTGTCAGGAAGTGATGGGGTCTGATTCAGCTGAGGGGAGGTAAAATTGCTGCTGGGGTGAGTGGGAAGAGAGCTAAGGGAGGCCTTAGGTGGAGGGAGTTGGATGTCCAGGGAGGGAGTTGGACGTCCAGTGTGAGGAACCGGAAGGCCAGTGTGGTTACAGGATAGGGAGCTAGTGGGGAGGATGAACAGGGCACAGGATGAGAGGGTGGCCCATGTAGGGCCTTGTGGAAAGAAGGTGTTTGGATTTGATTCTAAATGCTGTGGGAAGGAAGTCACTAGACAGTGTGCAGCCTTTTCTTGTCTTTAAACTACATTCCTTAAACTCCCGGAAAGCCAGAATCTCTTTCTGGCACAACCTTTCCTTCATTCATCTTTTTCCACCTCCTTTTCTTTAAGACTCAGCTATTTCTCCAGGGAGTCCTCTCTCTGAGCCGGGAACACCTTTGTAACAGTGCACTGTAATTGTCAGGGTTTTTTGGGTCTGTTTTCTCCTCTGATCACTAAGGAATGAATCTTTCTTTGTGTCTGCAGCCTGTGTCTCAGCCGCCTGTAACACTTGGCAGAGGATCAGGGCACCTTTATGAAACTGAACAAATGGCCCTCTGGTAAATTTCACCTCTCCCAGCAACTTCCACCACACCCGCTGACACTTTTAAAGGGCCTTCCCTGGGATTTCATCTCCAGGCCCAAATCCTGTGGTTCCTTTGTGATCTAAAAGTATTAGCCCTTAGCTTGTAGGGCACATCCTTCATTCTCTTCCTTTCACCTTTCTCAGGATAATCTTGAGCAAGCGGTGATGCACAGGGAAAGTTTAGTGGAGAGAGCCAGGTGGCCAGGAGGCTAGCTGGGTGCTGCATTTCCTGATGTGTTCCCTGCTATCACTCCCAGAGTGGGGGAGAGCCTCTGGGAAACCCCACAGGGTTTCAGAAGCAGAGATACTTAAGGGGAGGTGGGAGATGATAAGAGGAGAGATTTTTTTTTTTTTAAGATTATTTATTTATTTATTTGACAAACAGAGATCACAAGTAGCCAGAGAGGCAGGCAGCAGCAGAGAGCCTGATGCAAGGCTCCATCCCAGGACCCTGGGATCATGACCCAAGCCGAAGGCAGAGGCTATAACCCACTGAGCCACACAGGCGCCCCGAGATTTTTTTTTTAAATATACATGATCTGTATCAGACCTTAGAGGCCTATCATGCTTGAAAGCAATGGCAAATCAAATTTTCCTTTATTTTCTAAAGTAATCTCTACACCCACCATGGGGCTCGAACTCATGACCCCAACTAAGATCAAGACTCATATGCTCTACTGACTGAGCTAGCTAGGGTCCCCAAAGGAGGGATTTTTGTGAGCAGTCCTCTGTGATACAAGAAACTGGTCCATAGCAGTGGTCAACAAAGTTTTTTGACTGTCACGTACCAAATACACTTATGTTGTGAACCAGGATCACATATGCCTAAGTAAATCTAAAAGAGTTTCGGCTAGCAGTATGTACTCTTACTATGCATGGCGTTCTCTGGTATTTCCTAGTCTCTCATGTTTTCTGTGTTGCAGTTTTTGTTGAATGCCATTTAATTGTTGGCTAAGACTCTAGGTGAGGACTCCACCACATACTAGCCCTGTGACCTTGGGCATGTTCCTTCCCCCCAGATTGCTCAGGTGCAAAACAGACTTGTACCTCTTCATTGCCGGGGGGATAGGGGGTGTGCGGGGAAGAGGAAGGGGCCCCAGTTTGCAGAAATGTCTAGCAAGGCACCTGGCATGTGTCCATACCAGCTAAATGTAAAATGCGTCTTCCTGGGTCTGAGGGGTCTCCACGGAGTTGATGGTACCCTCGCGGATCTGGCCCCCCATTGTCTAGCACTTTATTGTTGGTGGCTGATGCTTGAACTTGGCAGGGAGAAGGTGAACACTTCCAACTGTGTGTGTACGTTGTAGTGGCACGTGCTTCTCACTTCCCAGCCAGTCTGTGTATGTAAACTAGCATATACACTACCTCCTCTCTACATGGTGACCTTCCATCACCTCCCACTCTCCCAGGAGGAGGAGGGGGTCCACCCTCCGAGGCACCAGCATGCATGGCCATCCCACGTAGACACTTGCAGACCCTGATGAAGGGAAGTTAAAATCTACACTGATATCCAGTAGTATAAATTGGAAAGAGGTGAAAACATGTATAAACACTTAAATATTTTTGTGCTCATACATCATTTAAAGTAGACTTTTGCTTCCTTTGAGTGGATGGAATGGAGGCATAGACTTTGGGATGGGCCAGCCCTCACTTTGAATGTTGACCTTCCTGAGCCTGTAATTTCTTTACCTGTGAAATGGAGATAATACTATGTATTCCTAAAACAGTTGAATGGGGTGAAGTGTGGCGAGTGGCTGGTACAGGACTTGGCATATGGAAGGTCCCTTCGTACGTGGTTGTTGAGTTTGAGTGCATGTTTTCCTGTTCTATGAAAGGCCTGGTGCCTTTGCCTAAGCTTTGAGCTCTGCTCTTCTCAGAGAGCCTCCTTCCACTACCCCCATCAACCCCATCCAAATCCTGCACTGCTTTGTCTGCACTCATAACCCTTACAATGCACAGAGTTCCTTCCCACTTCCCATAGGCATTTCTCCTACACTTGGCATTGATCTAACACTAGGTGGTTGTGAGGCAATGATAGAACAACTATAGCTTTTGATGTTTCCATTTTTGTCCTTGAGAATACATTTACAAATCTTTTTTGTCAGATACTCTTCTTTATTTTTATTTACTTTAAATTTTTTGTTTAAAGATTTTATTTATTTATTTGACAGATTGAAAGAGGAAGAGAGCACAAGCAGGGGGAGTGGCAGGCAGAGGGAGAGAGAGAAGCAGACTCCCCGTTGAGCAGGGAGCCCAATGTGGGGCTCGATCCCAGAACCCTGGGATCATGACCTGAACAGAAGGCAGATGCTTAACCGACTGAGCCACCAGGTGCCCTGAGAACACATTTTTTAAAATTTTAAATTTAAATTTTTATTTATTTATTTATTTTTTTTTAAAGATTTTGTTTATTTATTTGACAGACAGATCATAAGTAGGCAGAGAGGCAGGCAGAGAGAGAGGAGGAAGCAGGCTCCCCGCGGAGCAGAAAGCCCGACGCAGGGCTCCATCCCAGGACCCTGGGATCATGACCTGAGCCGAAAGCAGAGGCTTTAACCCACTGAGCCACCCAGGTGCCCCGTGAATACACTTTTTTTTTTTTTTTAAAGTGCTGTATTGAGGGGGCTCCTGGATGGCTCAGTCAGTTAAGCCACCAACTCTTGGTTTTGGTTCAGGTCATGATCTCAGGGTCCGGGGATGGAGCCCTGTGTCAGGCTCCATGCTCCGTGGGGTCTGCTTGAGGATTTCTATCCCTTTCCCTCTGCCCCTCCCCGCTCTTGCATGCTCTCTGTCTACCTAACTAAATAAATCTTTTTTTTTTTTAAAGCTCTACTGAGGTATAGTTAACGCAAAATTAAGTACACTTTTCTGATAAGTTCTGACATATGTGTACACCCGTGAAACCATCACCATAGCCAAGAACACACACATTACCCCTAAGAGTTTTCTTACACACCATCAAGGTCGCTCCCTCTGGCGCCTTCTCACTACCTCTTGCCATTTCCCAGGCAACCACTGATCTGCTACTTGTCACTATAGATGAGTCTCCAGTTTTTAGAACTTTATGTAAATTGAATCACAGAGTATGTCTTTTTCACCTGGTGTCTTTCACTCAGCATAATCATTTTGATATTCACCCATGTTATATGTGTCAGCGGTTTATTTTTATCCATTCACCTGCTGATAGACATTTGGGTTTGTTTGTTTGTTTGTTTGTTTGTTTCTTTTTTAAGATTTTATTTATTTATTTGACAGAGAGACAGCAAGAGAGGGAATACAAGCAGGGGAACTCGGGGAGGAAGAAGCAGGCCTTCTGGGGAGCAAGGAGCCCAATGCAGGGCTCGATCCCAGGACCTTGAGATCATGACCTGAGCCAAAGGCAGATGCTTAACGACTGAGCCACCCAGGCGCCCTGGACATTTTGGGTTGTTAACAGTCTTCGACTATTACAAATAAAATTGCTATAAGCCTTTGTATGGACATATACTTTTATATGGCTGCGGAATGGCTGGGATAATATAATACATGTTTAACTTTTTTTTTTTAAGATTGTATTTATTTATTTGTCAGAGGGAGAGAGAGAAAGAGAGCGAGCACAGGCAGGCAGAGTGGCAGGCAGAGGCAGAGGGAGAAGCAGGCTCCCTGCCAAGCAAGGAGTCCGATCTTGGACTTGATCGTAGGACGCAGGGATCATGACCTGAGCTGAAGGCAGCTGCTTAACCGACTGAGCTACCCAGGCATCCCTACATGTTTAACGTCTTAAGAAACCGTGAAACTGTTTTCTAAAATGGCTATACCATTCTACTTTTCCACAAGCAGCATGAGAGTTCTCATAAGTCCACATCCTTATCAGCACTTGTTACTGTGTTCTTTATTTTAGCCATCATAACTGTGTACGCAATAATACCTCATTGTGGTTTTGATTTACATTTCCTTGATGACTGACGATGGGCTGAGCATCTTTTCATGTGTGAATTTACCTTCCATAAGTCTTCTTGGTGAATTGTCTGTTCACATCTTTTCTCTCCCACCTTTCCAAAAATTGAATTTTGTTTTCTAATTAATGAGTTTTTAGAGTTCCTTACATATTCCACGAATCCTTTATCAGATCTATGATTTGCAGATATTTTCTTTTGACCTATGGCTTGCCCTTTTTATTATTTTAATGGTGTCATTTGAAGAGCAGAAATTTTTATTTTAATAAAGTCCAATTTGTCAAATTGGGGGGAGGGTGTTATAGTTAAGAGATCTTTGCCTAACCCAAGGTCATAAATATTTTCTCCTAGAAATTGCATAATTTTAGGCCTTAAATTAGGTCTGTGATCTATTTTTGAGTCAATTTTTGTATTTGGTATGAGATGTGGTTTGATTTTTTTTTTTTTTTTTTTTTTGCATATGGATATCCACTTGTTTTAGCACCATTTGGTAAAAATGACTATCCTTTCTCCATGGAGTTGGCTTTTCATCTTTGTCAAATCTCAGTTGTCCTTGTATATGTGACTCCTTATTCTATTCGCATGACCTATTTGTCTGTCTTTGTGCCCATACCACATTATCTAGACTGGATTTTAAGTTTTTCCAAGATAGGAACCATTTTTGCATATCTTCTTGTCCGACCAATCTTACCAATTGGCTATTTTGAGTATAGTAATCAATATAATTATTGTATTGAAAAAACAGAAACCTTGCAACAACCACTTAACAAGCAAATGTGGAGTTGAAATCACAATTTAAAGAATATTTAATGTTTTGAAATATTTCTGTGTTTGCTTTGACTCCCTATACATTAAACATTTTTTCAAAACTAATTTTACATGTGTGTGTATGTGTGTGTGTGTATATATATATATATATATATATATATATATATATGTTTTCTTTTTAAAATTAAAGCCATGGGGGTCCCTGGCTGGCTCAGTCAAAGCAGCATGTGTCTCTTGATCTGGGAGTTAATGAGTTTGAGCCTCACGTTGGGTATAAAAATTACTAAAAAAAAAACAAACTTAAGAAAAATTAAAGCCAAAATCCCTTTGGTGATTCCCCCAAATCTTTCACCCATGCATTCTTTGTTTGCTGTGTGCCCTTCTGGACCCCTTTCTAATGTACTTTCACAAGTATTTATATTTTCTGCTGGTTTGAGATAGTTATTCCTGATGTCACTTTAACTTTTATCTTATCTCATACTTTCCAGCATTGTATCCCTTTGGATTACATTCTGAGAGGATTTGATGTTCCGGTTCACTGTTGCCTTCTTTATCTGTCTTTATTCTGTTTTTAAATCCATATATCTAACCCCCCCAATTATATATATATGTATATATATATATTTTTTAAGATTTTATTTATTTATTTGACAGACAAAGATCACAAGTAGGCAGAGAGGCAGGCAGAGAGAGAGAGGAGGATGCAGGCTCCCCGGTGAGCAGAGAGCCCAACCTGGGGTTTGATCCCAGGACTCTGGGATCATGACCTGAGCCGAAGGCAGAGGCTTTAACCCACTGAGCCACCCTGGCGCCCCTGCAATTATATTTTTATTTCTAAGATCTCTAAGGCCATTCTTTCATGGTTGCTCTTACTCTGAAACTGTCTGTTCTTGTTTTATGGTTATCAGATTTTCTCTGAATATTTTATGTTATTTTATTTTAAAGATTTTATTTATTTATTTGACAGAGCAAAACAGTGAGAGAGGGAACACAGCAGGGGGAGTGGGAGAGGGAGAAGCAGGCTCCTTGCAGAGCGGGGAGCCTGATGCGGGGCGCGATCCCAGGACCCTGGGATTGTGACCTGAGCCAAAGGCAGACCCTCAATGACTGAGCCACGCAGGTGCCCCCTGTGAATATTTTAATTATACTTAACTTGGAAGTTTACTCTGACTCCTTATGAACTCCACTTCTTCAGATGTATGTTCGGGTACATGGTATTAGACTTTTGAGGAAATGTCTGGAGGGAAGATAGTACTGCTTCCCCCTGTTGAACTCCACAAACTGTAGTGAGAGTTACGGAAGGGCAGCACACTTGGAGCATGGTAGTGTGGGTGCTCCCTGTTCCTGCTGGGCATTCTGAGCCCCTGAAGCACTGCCTTCCCCCTCATACCCGAACTCCTATCGTCACTGCTCTGACCTGAAATATGTACTGGGTGGGTGGGTGGCAGTAGTGCACAGAGTTTATCTGTTGGCTTTTCTCATTATGATTCTCCAAATAACAGCCCTGTTTGTTGTCTTCATGTCCCTCCCTGTTTGGGCTTCTGCCAGTTCTACCTTCTGTAGCAGAACCCTACCATTCCTAGTCAAGGGCTGCAGGTTTCCTCTTCAATCTGACCTTTGTGTCTCTTAGGGTTTTCTCTGTGATCTGGCAACTTTGAGAGGTGGTGGTTGTTGTTTTGTTTTAAGCTCAGATATTTATGTTTATTTGTTCATCTATTTATTTGCGGTTTATACCTTTTCTGTTAACTTTTAGGGATTCGCTGTGGGAGGGAAGGTTGTGACATGTTACCAGTCTGAAAATTGTAGAACTGGAAGCCCTGTTTTCTTTTTTAATTTATGTTCTGCTTTTGCGAAGATTGACTTGTAATGACAATACTGTGAGTGAGTAGCATATAATGACTGATGAAGAAGCAGCAGCTGGTGACTTGTTGGGGTGCGTTTTTTCTTTTTTCTTTTTTTTTTTAAAGATTTTATTTTTATTTTTATTTATTTGACAGAGATCACAGGTCAGCAGAGAGGCAGGCAGAGAGAGAGAGGAAGGGAAGCAGGCTCCCTGCTGAGCAGAGAGCCCGATGTGGGGCTCGATCCCAGGACCCCGGGATCAGGACCTGAGCCGAAGGCAGAGGCTTTAACCCACTGAGCCACCCAGGCGCCCCGGGGTGCGTTTTTTTCTTTTCTTTTTTTTTTTAAAGATTTTATTTACTTATCTGTCAGAGAGAGAGGGAGAGAGAGCAAGCGAGCACAGGCAGACAGAGTAGCAGGCAGAGGCAGAGGGAGAAGCAGGCTTCCCGCCAAGCAAGGAGCCCGATGTGGGACTCCATCCCAGGACGCCGGGATCATAACCTGAGCCGAAGGCAGCTGCCTAACCAACTGAGCCACTCAGGTGTCCCGGGTGCGTTTTTTCTAAAGAAGCATTATTGCTTCTATAGTATATCATCAGCAGATTGTTGAATTGGGTTAAGTTGAACTGGAAAAGAGTGTGTGGGTAGGGCGAGAGTAAAATGTTGCTTGTAGCAGAATAGCAACAGTGCACATCTGAACCTGCTTACTTTTTCTTTTTTTCTCTCTCTTTTTTTTTAATAAGTTTTATTTATGTATTTATTTGACAGGGATCACAAGTAGGCAGAGAGGCAGGCAGAGAGAGAGGAGGAAGCAGGCTCCCTGCGGAGCAGAAAGCCCGATGGGGGGCTCCATCCAAGGACCCTGGCATCATGACCTGAGCTGAAGGCAGAGGCTTTAACCCAATGAGCGCCCCAAACCTGCTTACTTTTTTTTTATTCAGTTATTGTTTTACCTGAAATTTGTGTGTTTACCAAAACCTACTGTAATTTCAAACATCAAAATATTATATATAGGAATGAAATTCACTAAGATATTATCAGGTATTAATATGTGTTTAAGACAGTTGTAGAGACTTGGAAAAATTTATTAGTTGCAATAAGGGAAAAAAGAATTACTTTCCAGTCACTATTGAATTAGATTGGGACCAGGGCCTGAGAAGAATGTAAGAGGGTTTGTCAGAAGGAAACTAAAAAGAAATTCATGTGCATTGGACGTGTATTTTCATTTCTTTGAATATATTCCTAGCAGTGGAATTGCTGGGCCGCATGCTGACTCAGTGTTTAACCTTCTGAGAAACTGCCAGACTGTTGAAAGCACATCATTTTACGTTCTCACGAGTAGTGAATGCAGGTTCTAATTATTCCATAGCCTCACCAACACTTGTTTTGTTTTTTTTTTTTCACCAACACTTGTTATTGTTTGTCTTTTTTATTATAACTATCCCAATGTGTGTGAGGTGGCATCCTGTTGTGGTTTTTGACTAGTATTTTTTGGATGGCTAATGATGCAGAGCATTGTTTCATGTGCTTATTGGCCATTTCTCCAAAGAATATGCCTCTTTAGATCTTTTACCCGTTTTTTGGTTTGTTTGTTTTTGGTTAGGTTGTTTTTATTATTGAATTGTAAGAGTTCTTTATATATTCTATATATTAGTCCCTTTTCATATATGTGATTTGCATAAGTTTTCTCCCATTCTGTGGCTTGTCATCACTTTTTTTATAGTGTCCTTTGAAGTGCCAATGTTTTAAATTTCGATGAAGTCCAAAATTGTTCGTTTGAGGCATAACTCAAATGAAGAAGCATCTCTTTAGGGCATAGAGAATCTGATGATCTAGACAAAGAAGACATTGCTTTGGAATGCTAAGACTGGATTTCTTCCCCTCACACTCTGCTCCAGGAAAGCTCTACTTCTCACACGCCAGATGTGCTTCTTGTGATACGGAGTTGTACAGGTTTTTCTGCCCTCTGGAATGGTGTGACAGGTAGTGAGACAGCATTTTTCAGTATTGTGCACTTACCAAAAGGCCCCTGAGTGAGTGGCGTGAGGTAGTTAGCAATCTCTGTATCTGGAAGAGTGGCAGTGTCTGTGAATCATAAATCACATCTGAGGTGGAAGTGAAACTCCTCTAATTAACCACTGTGAAAGCAACTCACCCTCATTCTTGTTTTGTGGTTTCTCTAGTTCTGGACTTCAGCGATCCCTTCAGCACTGAGGTGAAGCCCAGAATCCTGCTCATGGGTCTGAGGAGAAGTGGCAAGTCATCTATTCAGAAAGTTGTTTTTCACAAAATGTCTCCCAACGAAACACTGTTCTTGGAGAGCACAAACAAGATCTGCCGGGAAGACGTTTCCAATAGCTCCTTTGTTAATTTTCAGATTTGGGACTTCCCGGGACAGATTGACTTTTTTGACCCTACCTTTGACTATGAGATGATCTTCCGGGGAACAGGAGCACTGATATTTGTCATCGACTCCCAGGTAAAGTTCAGTCTCGGGGTACATGGGACTGCAGGCCTCTTCTCCCCCCCAGACACAATCCCTCCCATGTTCATAGCAGTTCCTTTGTAATGGTTTTGGTGTTTTTTTTTCCCCCCAAGAATCAAGAATAGCCCTTTATACCCAAAAAGGTCTCTCAGTGGGGGCTTTCAGGGTTGCAAAAGGGGAAAAGTCTCCCTCTGTGGAACCCTAATCAATGAGCAGTGAGCACTGTCAGGGCATTGTGTACATCTCAGCAAATCACAGAGATGGAGGGGGCTGCCATACAGGCCAAGGACAGCAACTATGTGTCCCCTGCCTGCCCCCCTACTCTGGACAGACATCTGTAAAACAGCACAGGTTTTCTGCAACAAAAATATGCATATAAATCTGCATTTAAAAATGGTTACTCTTTCCTGGGAAGATAAAGCTCTAACTGTGAAGGTTTTCTTTTGAATTAAATTATTGCAATTATTAATAGTACACAATTGATTGACAGCATAACTGTTATGTGTTTTATAGGTAACTATTAAAAATAAAAAGTAAAAATTTGATTGGTAAGTATACCTCTTAAGACAATGGATATTTTCCCACTTAATTCACTTATGCATGCTTGAATAAGACAGAATTTGGCACAAGTTCTATTTTTGATTGTGTCGATGTGAGCGCTGAGAAACCTCGTTCACATAAATAAGTAGATGGATATGGGGTGAGTTTTGTTATAGCATTCGCTCAATTATTTAAACGCTTTCCAAGTTATATCCTGTAAATTGCCCAGTTTTCTATCACCAAGGCTTGTTTTTAGTAGTTTATCAGTAGACATCCTGATTGGGCTTTCCTTTAACTTTGCTGAAAGCGAAGATGTGGGGACCCCCTGACTGGTGAAGGGCCTTTGTACCCAGAAATCAGTTACTCACTTTATTAGGATACCGACTAGTCTTGTGGATTGTCTCTTTGGTCCTCTGGGCCTTTCACCTGTGAAGTGGGAGCCAGCAGTTGGAGGGGAGGAGCGGGAAGGGAAGCAGTAGACTACAGGTGCATCTCAGGCATGCACGTCTTAGGAAAGAGTACAGGGAACTGAACTGGGACAATGACACTCTTTAAACTCTCTGTGTCCAGGCACTCTTAGAAAGTGTCCTGGAAGCACAGCTGAGCCCGAAGGCTCTCCCAAGGGCTCTCTTTTACAGCTGTGGGGGATAAATGGCAGTGAGTCCTTCCAGGAATGCACTAAACCAGCTCTAAGTTCAGGGCATGCTGTTTTCCTGAAACTGGGCTTGCAGTGAGACAGATGGGCCGAGCACACCTGCCTCTTCCAGGAGTGCCGATGGAGTACTTAGGGAGGCAGGGATACTTAAGCTGTTAGTAATAATGGTTCTGAGCCCGTACTTGGAAACCCGTTCTCTGAGAAGACTGCTCCTGCCTGAGCTCATCATAAACTCATTCGGGGAACCAGGTGCCTGTTTAATACAGTAATGAAGCCTTTTCGTTCCAAGTGATTGCACTGCATACTTCCAGTGTTGCTCTGGGAGTGTGGCCATCCGGAAGAGGGGCTCGCTCGCTCTTTTCTGGTGGTGGTGCTCAGGGAAGAGACTTATTCCCGAGCCCGATCTGTGAACAGCAGTACCTCCCCTCCCCTGGGCCCGTCTGGAAAAGCATGCTTGTAGAGACCTGCATCAGGTCCGGGTCCTGCCGTCAGCCGCTGCTTTCCTGGCTGTCCTGCTCGTGCTGACCTGTTTTCTGGCCCATCTGTAGCCTTGGCAGTAGGCCCTGCCTTCCTGCCTAGGTCTGCCAGCACAGAGATGAGGGAGCTCGGGCGGACAGGAGGAGCCGAGCAGCTGGGTGGGTGCGGGCTGCGGCTGGGGCAGGGGAGGAAGGGTGGGGGACTGGCGAGCCCTTGGCTACGTCCCACTCACCTGTCTCTTCTAAGCTCCAGTGTTTTCCCTAAGTCACCGGGCTGCTGCTTCTGTAGTTGTTGAACGAGGTAGCAGCACCAGTAGCCTGACCCTCCAGTAAGGAGATTGCAGTCAGATGACTCCTCTTCTCGACAGTGGCTTAATAAGTACTCACTTCAGTACCATGTTGTGCTTCTGAGGCAGTTGGCATTTCTAGAATTCGAATGTCTAACGCGACTCTATGCTAGGTCTTTGTACTATGGCTATACGGTGGCTAAAAAAGCTTCGCTTGCCTATTTTTAAGTTGCCACTGTAATTTGGTTTTAATTTTACCTGAACATGAAAAGTGGCCCTTCAGTTTGAGCTGGTAAATGTGTTTTCTTTTATTTTGTTTCTTGTGTTTGTTTTTTTCCCCCTAGCTTAAGGGCAGAGAGAGATAGAAGAATGTTTGAGAAATTTGTCTTTTTAAGTCCCACTTTTTAAAAGGGTGGAAAAACATTGTTGAGAGCTATCATTTACTAAAAAGGAGGAATAATGAAATAAGCTGTTTCAGAGTCTGTGTAATATATACTTCTGCTTTGGAAGCAGACTGTAAAAAACATATTTTCAGGGATTTTTATATGATGTAATTACAAGCACTGAAAAGAAACGTAAACTTCAGGCAGTCTTGGCAGGCAGTCGAACGTCATTGCCTTTATTTCTAAACAAGGCTCTGTTGGTCTGACGCCTCGTATTTTTATTTTTTTCCTTGTGAATTCCTCACAATCACAAGATTGCCAGATAAATATATCACCAAGGAGAAAATTCCTCACAGAATGTTGTAAAATGAAGGAGCATGAAAGCATCCAGAGTGATTTCCTGTGAGCTACCCGTATGACACCACCCGCCCCCCAGGCAGAGCCCACAACATGTCCCACACCCCCTAGGGCCACCCTTGGCCCCCTGAAGCCATGTCACATGGGCCTTGGGATCCACAGTGGAGGGTCGGCTCCATCTACATTGGTGATTGTGACCTGCCTGTGATTCCTAGATCTAATTTTGGAATTGGAATGAAGGTGGTGTATTTCTCCTGTATTTTTATTTATCGTAGAAGATAGTTAACAAACACAGTGAGAAAAATCAGCCACGCCCCCTCTGTTCTAATAAGCAAGTATTTTCTTCTTTCAGATGTTATTTTTAGTCCTTGTAGGTATGTGGCACTTCATCGCTTAGTTGGTAGTCAGATAATTTTATATTCCTGGCAGGGAAGTTACGGTAACAACTTCTAATCTTTTGAGATGGTGATACTCTCTTGACATTGGCTAGTGTTGCTCACAGAAGTGTCCCCTTAACTCCCCTCTTCAGTTAAAGACATAGACAATAACAATTACATACCACAGAATGCATTCATTTTGAGTGTACAGTTTAGTGAGTTTGACAAATGCATATAACTCATAACCACTTCACAGTCAAGATGTAGAATATTTCTGCCACCCGAAAAGCTTCCTTTGTTGTCCTTTCTCAGACAGCCTCCCCCTGAATTTCAAGACAGGGTAAATGAATTCTGTATATTGTTTAGGGATATGTATATATGTAGAACTGGAGAAAGAGATGATTGAGAATAAACACAAAACTCAGAATAGTGGATACCCCTGGAGGGTTGGGGGTAGAGTGGTGGGGTGGGCTGGGAGGATAGGGAGAGACACACAGGGCTTCAGTGTCTACTGTTTGATTTCTTTTTTTTTTTTTGTAAGTTTATGTATTTAATTAATCTCCACACCCAATGTGGGGCCTGAACTCAACGACCTCAAAATCAAGAGTCACATGCTCAGGGAACCTGGCTGGCTCACTTGATAGAGCATGCAACTCTTGATCTCACGGTTGTGAGTTTAAGCCCCATGCTGGGTGCACAGATTACTTTAAAAAAAAAAAAAAAGAGTTGCGTGGTCCTCCTTCTGAGGCAGCCAGGCGCCCCTACTGTTTGACTTCTTAAACAGGAAGATGCAAAAGCAGATGTTCATCATATTACTATAAAAGTGTCATTTGTAGGAAGGAGAAAAAAATAGTGTTGCGTTATTTGGGTCAGTTACTCATGATCAGAGGTCAGTAAACTGCTTCTGTAGAGGGCTAGATGGTAAGTGTTTTAAGCTTTGCAGGCCGTCTATACCATCTCCAAGGAGTTTCCGCAGAGGAACAACACTCAACTCTGCCACTGTACCACTAGAAGCAGCCATAGACAGTATGTAAATAGATGAGTGTTCCAATAAAACTTTACTTATAAACGACACACAGTGGGTCCATTTTGGCCCTCGGGCCATGATTCGCTGACCTCTGCTCTAGACCAGTGCTCTTATCTTTCCTCCTGGCTCCTTCCCCATCCTCCCACTGACCCATATCACGTTTCCATCTCTAACTGTTCATCACAGTTCACCCAGGGACTCAAAAATCTGGGAAGAATAGTATCCCAGGGAAGGTCCTAGGTGGTAAGGGGCATTTTGAATTCAGAAAACTGTAACGCTGATCTTAATGACTGTCATCGAGCTACATCGTAACTGCCTACAGCTGTGTTTTTCTAGCCTTTCTTTTTCATCTCTTTGTTCATGAAACTTTAGTTTCAAACTTGAAGTCCATGAAACCAGCTCTTATTTGGGCTTTTGCAAAATATTTTGGAGGATTGTACCCACATGGTTTCCAGATTAGGAGTGAGTATGAAAGGGGAAAAAAAAAGGTAACTGTGAAATAAAGTGACAGATAGATTAATTAACTTGGTTGGGGGGATCATTTCATGATGTGTACGTATATCAAAACATACTGTATACCTCAAATGAACACAGTGCTTGTCAATCATACCTCAGTAAAACAGGAAAAATGAGTGTCTGCGGTTGGTAGCGTAGAAGGCTTTGGCCTCCCCTGACAGGAGTGTGCCTTTGTTTCCAGGACGATTACATGGAGGCTTTGGCCAGGCTCCACCTCACCGTGACCAGGGCCTACAAAGTGAACACTGACATCAACTTCGAGGTGTTTATTCATAAAGTTGATGGTCTGTCAGATGACCACAAGATTGAGACCCAAAGAGATATTCATCAGAGGGCAAACGATGACCTTGCCGATGCTGGATTAGAAAAAATTCACCTCAGGTATGAACAGAAACCCTTCTGGGGTCACAGTTCATCAACGGAAAGAAGCAGGTGTGGAGTCCAGAGTCAGCACGAGCGGTGTGGTATTCGCCTGTTCACCCTATTTGTGCTGTACACATTGGGACAGTATTTGGGAAAAGCAAGCTTTGCATGTACTAATTCTAATTTTCATTTTTGTTATTTATTTATTTATTTATTTTTAAGGATTTTATTTATTTATTTGACAGACAGAGATCACAAGTAGGCAGAGAGGCAGGCAGAGAGAGAGGAGGAAGCAGGCTTCCCACTGAACAGAGAGCCCGATGCGGGGCTGGATCCCAGGACCCTGGGATCATGACCTGAGCTGAAGGCAGAGGCTTTAATCCACTGAGCCACCCAGGCGCCCCTCGTTTTTGTTTAAAAAAAAAAAAAAAATGGTTAAAGCTAATTTTTTCCCACCTGTGAAAACCATAAAATTCAAGAACATAATCCAAGAAGTTAATCAAGGCTGAAGTTTACAATTCTTAATAAATATGATAGTATTTATAGCCACAAGTAAAAGAGAACTCTGAAGGTAATTCAAATAGAAATACAGAGGAAAATCACTTGTCTATTAAGGTTTTTTTTGAGATTTTATTTTTAAGTAACCTTGCACTCAATGTGAGGCTTGAACTTAACCCCCAAGATCAAGAGCCACATGGTCCACCGACTAAGCCAGCCAGGCACCCCTCTATCAGTTTTTTATGGGGAAGTGTATGCATCATTCAATTTGCAAACTGGAAAGTGAAAATATTAGATGCCTCAATACCGGTAACATAGGCATTACTAACCTAACAGGAGCATGTAGAGATGACCTGGTGTGGATTCGTTTGAGGAATGTAAGGAAGCTCGTATGGGCGCATACCACTGCATTTTTAGGCTTTCCAGTCCAGCCAGTCAGCAGATGAGAATGGACACAATTCTTGCTTTTTGGGAGCTGGGGAGGAATGGCTTGTTAAGACATGTTCATTTTTCGCCAGGGTCATTTTGAATTCTGAAGGGGGCTAGAATGCGTGTGTAGGGACAGTAGGTATAGACCGCTGGCACTGGTGTTGTGATAGCCTAAGCAGTCTGTTCCCGTCGGAAGGAAAATGTGATAAAATACTGTTTTCTCTTTCAGCTTCTATTTGACGAGCATATATGATCATTCAATATTTGAAGCTTTTAGCAAAGTGGTTCAGAAACTGATTCCACAACTCCCCACTCTGGAGAATTTGCTAAACATCTTTATCTCGGTAAGTAAATAACATCCTCCTGGTAGAATCATTTGCAGAATTTTAGAATAACATTGCGAGCGTGGAAAGAGTCTTATTTCTGCTTGCTCTTACGGTGTTGCAGGGTCACTGCAATCCTGCAGATTGCTCCCACATGCTGTTTTGTGTTCTTTAAACTTTCACTCCCCGAACCATTCCTGTTCTACAAATAGAGTTAGTTAAAGTCATAGGCAATCTTCAATGTGGATGGAGCCCTGTGAGATGTAGGAAGCTTTAAGGGTGGTTGTGGCGATGAGACAGAGCCTGTTGAATATTTTTTATATGTTAAACACTGTGGTTGATGTGCTGGCTGAATGAGTCCTATAGACCATCAGCTCTAGGCCAGCTCTGCTGTTGACTTGAGTCAGACTTGTTGGTTGCACTCGTATTTACTCTGTCACTCCACAGTTTGGGGTTTGTTTAGATTTTTAAAATATATTTCATTTTAAAATTTTATAGTCAGTAAAATTAGTGTTTTTCCTTGCTTTTTCCTAACTGCAGGCACATCTCTACGAGCCAGGAAACACAGCCCAATTTGTTTACCTACAGTAAATAATTTATGAAAAATAAGAATTTTCCATTTCTTAATGCACATCCATTATAAATGTCTATGTGAGATCTAAATTGTAATAGAATAGAACAAAATCTTGAGTAAATTTTGGCTCCTTCATATTTTACACTGAGGATGGCATGTAATTTTTTTATATAGTGATGACATGGTCTAAAATCATCTGTCCCTTTAAGATAGCATCGTCTTTTTGTTTCAGAATTCTGGAATTGAAAAGGCATTTCTCTTCGACGTGGTCAGTAAAATTTATATTGCAACTGATAGTACCCCAGTGGATATGCAAACCTATGAGCTCTGCTGTGATATGATCGATGTCGTTATTGACATCTCTTGTATTTATGGGTAAGTAAAATACTCCTACAGGGTACGGACAGCCATACTTCCAATTGGGAAATGAAACTGTTCATAATCTTTGTAACATTTGCATTTACTCACTTGATTTTAATACTTCCATTTTTTTAAAGTATATTGAAGATAAGAAATGCTACTTTTTTAAACAAGATTTTATTTATTTGACAGAGAGACAGAGTGAGAACACAAAGAGGGGGAGAGGGAAAGGGAGAAGCAGACTCCCTGCTGAGCACAGTGCCCTCATGTGGGACTCAATCCCAGGACCCTGGGATCATGACCTGAGCTGAAGACAGAGGCTTAACCATCTGAGCCGCCCAGATATCCCAGTACTTTTGTTTTAAATGACTGAGATCTATAAATAAACAGCATGCAATAACAACAAAAAATTATTGAGTGAATGCCTGACATTCTGCTAGTAAGCATATTGCATACATTATATCATTTAATTCCCCACTATTCCATGAGATGGGAATTACTGTCCCCATTTCACAGATGGGGAAACTGAGGTTCAGAGTGGTTGTTTCTAACCTCTGCTCACATTATCAGTAAAGGACAGAACTAACTAGAACTTGAACTGAAGTCTGACTGTTTCTGGGTTCTTGCCCTGAAAAATCTGTCATCATATCATAATGTCATACACACTTGGGAGGGACTAATAGGATCCTCAGACTTTAAATACATATCTCATATTAACAACAGTTGTTACATTCTTCACTGTAAGAAATAATTGCTGGATTTTCTTTAACATACTTTGTCTTCTTTTATGAGCAGCAGAGAATTATAAAACGAAGCAAACAACATTACCTGCTTATTATCATGGTCCTAGAGTCTTAGAAAACAACTTCCTGTACAGTTACAATATTACAAAATAAACAAGGAGTGGAGAAAATTGGTTCTGGTACCAGACATAGAAACATTTCCACATAATGTTTAATTTCCTGAATGGGTGTCGTAAAGAGTGAACTAGTTTGAAGTTTGACTCGTCTGTCATATTAAGATCACGCTGTTGCTGTTGATTTCTGTTGGCTCTTACACGCTTATCCAGGCATTGATGGGTAAGGCTCTTGTTCATCTTCCTCTTTACTCACACAGCCTCCTTCGTCAGCTTCAGGAAGGGTCTTGGTCTCCGCATTTCTCTCTCCTTCGCTCTGAAGATCCTTTGACCCCTCAGCTCAGAGTCTTCTGCTGTACACACATGCAGGCCCGGTCCTTCCCATTATGAGACAGGGAGAGTGGTACGGTGAGACTGTAGTGAGGGTGACATGTCATTGGGCTTCACCCGGCAGGCCCTGGATAAATGTAGCTGCCACTGTTATTATTTTGTTGTCATTATTAAACATTGCCATCTGACTTTAGGAGCAGACCTCATTCCCAAGATTACTGCCTTCTTAGTATTATTATTAAACACTGCCATCTGGCTTCCGAAATAGACCTTGTTTTCCAAGACAACGGCTCTATAGCATTCTATTGTTTTTAAACTCAAGTGGATTGACCTTGAAATAGTCAGGGAAACTGAACGTATCCTGATTACAGTGTAGATTGCTGTGGTAATAAAATACAATAAACACAATTAATCTGGCACCTCTTTAATGATATGCGTAATCCTTATTGTGCCATATGGTAATTAGATGTAAGTGGTAAACTGTTCATGTAAATGATGCTAATCAGAGTTCCTCTAACCCGGCTGAAACAAACAGGAGGAGGGCGGCAGGCAGTGGGAGGAGTCAGATTGTTTCTCCCGAGAACCCAGCAGGTGCCTTAAGAACCAGTCTGGGTCACCAACTGGGCGTGGGGCCCGCAGTTTCCCCACCCTTCGCTGGAGCCACGAGGTGCTAGCACAGCTAACTGGCAGCAGCTGAGGAAACAGTCTCGATGCCAGTTCCCAGCTGCTCAGTGGAAACCAGCAGGGCCCGAGGCAGGTGTGCCTCGGTCAGTCTGCTCAGCAATCTGGGGAGTTTCTGGCTCTCCAGGCGCGCACACGCAGGCTTTAAAATACGTTGTGGCTGCCTGGGTTTTCACGGCTTTGTGAACACAGACCTGAGTAGTAGTAGCACAGAGTTGCAGCTGTAATCCATCACCAGTGTTTACTTGTAGTTTTTTGGGTCTTTCTGGTTTCTCCAATTTGTTTAATGTTTCATTTTTTCTGAGTATGAGTGCAGTCCGTGCTCATTGCAGAAAATATGTAAAAGCATAAAGAATAAAATTAAGGTAACCCATAATCTCATCACCTAGAGGCAGTCAATATTAATATTTTATTGTGTTTTATACTTTTTTTTAAAGATTTTATTTATTTATTTGTCAGAGAGAGAGAGCGAGAGGGCGAGCACAGACAGACAGAGTGGCAGGCAGAGGGAGAAGCAGGCCCCCCGCCGAGCAAGGAGCCCGATGTGGGACTCGATCCCAGGACGCTGGGGTCATGACCAGCCGCTTAACCAACTGAGCCACCCAGGCGTCCCTGTACTTTTTTTTTTTTTTTTTTTTGGAGATTTCATGTATTTATTTGAGGGAGAGCATGAGTGGAGGGGAGGTGCGGAGGGAGAAGCACGCTCCCCACTGAGCAGGGAGCCTGACCTGGGGCTTGATCCTAGGACCCTAGAATCATGACCTGAGCTGAAGGCAGATGCTTAACTCATTGAGCCACCCAGGTGCCCCTAATGTGTTTTATTCTTAATTTCTCTGTGTAATTTTTAGGATAATGTCATCTTTGTATATATAAATTTTATATGTATCCTGCTTTATGCATTTAACATTATCACCTAAAAATTTTCTTGTTGTTAAGTGCCATTAGTAAATTTTCTTCATTGGGTAAAAAAATTCAAATGTTTCAGTTTATTGTTCTTACAACATCATTTATTAGCAAGAGAAATTCAGCCTAGAAAAACAGCTAAAAATAGTACAAAGGACATTAAGAATTCTGATAAAGCGTCTTTAACATCTGAGATCCAATCTCTTAAAGGTTTTTCTTTAATGTTTTGGTAGGTCACAGTGAGTTGAATCCTTTTTCAAAAAACTTTCTTCCCCAGTTTACTTGTAAGTAGCCATGTATGTGCTGGTTTAAAATATTCTCAAAACTAATAACTTACATTTCCTTTGAAATACTCTACAATTCAGGCTTTTCATTTAATCTGGTTTGTCACCCTACCTCCTTATGATATTTATGAGACTAAAAGCATTAACTCGGAATTAGATTAGTTTGAGATCCCGGCTCTACCCCCATCATCAGTTTTGACCAAATTAGTTCCCCTAGCCTCAGTTTCTTGATACCCAGCTTAGAGGAGTCTATGGCCCAACGATAGAGAAGTCATGATAAAAGCTAAGAATGGTGTCTGTCACATTGTAAATGTTGGCTCTTATTTTGCAAAGGGATCAGGTTTAGCACCAGCCATGTCACCCTGTTGTCTTAGTGAGATCTGGCATAGTTCCAATTAAGTCAAATTTCTGGTCAATTGTTCATTAATTTGGGAAGTAAAAATAAACACGTACACACACACAGTTTCAGATTAGGGGAACAGGTGCAGGGAAGTGCTTCTTTGCCTACAAGAAGAGGACTCATAGGTCTGATTACATCAGTGTCTTCGGAGGGTCCAGCTTTTTGTTGTTTTTTTTTTTAAATTTTTAAAAAATTTATTTATTTGTCAGAGAGGGAGGGAGCACAGGCAGATAGAGTGGCAGGCAGAGGCAGAGGGAGAAGCAAGCTCCCTGCCGAGCAAGGAGCCCGATTCGGAGGGTCCAGTTTTGATCATTAAAAGGCATCATCGGGACGCCTGGGTGGCTCAGTTGGTTAAGCGGCTGCCTTCGGCTCAGGTCATGATCCCAGCGTCCTGGGATCGAATCCCACATCAGGCTCCTTGCTTGGCAGGAAGCCTGCTTCTCCCTCTGCATCTGCCTGCCACTCTGTCTGCCTGTGCTCGCTCGCTCTCTCTTCCTCTCTCTCTGACAAATAAATTAATTAAAAAAAAAAAAA
>PISX010004519.1:54165-74071 GCA_004024625.1 Mellivora capensis | reverse complement strand
AAAATCTTTAAAAAAAAAAGCATCATCACGGGACGCCTGGGTGGCTCAGTTGGTTAAGCCGCTGCCTTCAGCTCAGATCATGATCCCAAGGTCCTGGGATCGAGTCCCACATCGGGCTCCTTGCTCGGCAGGGAGCCTGCTTCTCCCTCTGCCTCTGCCTGCCACTCTGTCTGCCTGTGCTCGCTTTCTCTCTCTCCCTCTGACAAATAAATAAATTAAAAAAAAAAAAGCATCATCATCGTCATCATTGTCTTCATTGTGGTTAACATTCATTGTGCATTTTACAGGGTCTCAGCACTGTGCTCAATGCTATATATCTGTTATTTAATTGCTCTGGGAGACTTTGAGGTAATTGCTCTTAGTATACAGATAAGGGAATTGAGGCTCAAAGATGTCACCTTGCTCCAGTTCACATAATAAGTGAGCTGGGGTTCAAACCCAAGTCATCTGTGTCTGTAGGCCACATCTTTTCTTAAATAGACCAGTATATTTATTTACTGTTTTATTTTGAAAAAATTTCAAACCTGCAGAAGATGTGCAGGGACAGATAGTCCACTGAGTTTCTGTATGATACCCTTCACTGGCATCCACCCATTTTTACCAATTTGCCATATTTACTGTCTCTCTCTCTGATACATTTTGCGATTTGTTTTTGCCGAACCATTTTAGAGTGAATTGCAGACATCATGATTCTTTGATCCTAGCTACTTGGGTGTCTGTCTCTTTAAAAAAAAAAATCCTTTTACAGGACCACTGTTTACCAAATTAAGCATATTTAGCACAACTGCAATATTGCACTAATATATTGTCTGTATGCAGATCTTACCAATGGTCCCAATTCTGTCTGTGATCCCTGATCCAGGATCTAGGCCAGTGTTTTGCTGTCATGTCTCCTTAGGCTTCTGTAGTTTGGAAGCGTCATTCATCTCTCCGCAGTCTTCATCAGACCATGCTTTTGAAAGCCTGGTTATTCTGTCAGGAAAAATCAAGAATCCCTTAAAGGCTATAGAGGGGAGAAGATCTAACCTCCAGCCCTCACTCCTGTTGCGCAGGTCCCTGGAGAGATGCCTCCCTGCCCAGCAGCCACTCTTTGTGTCCCTAGGAAGGGACTGTCCTACACCATGCACATTCTTGTGATTGTGTGTTTTGAAGACTTATGCTGAAAGGCCCTGTAATTGTAAATGACTTCTCATTATGATTATCACTCCGTGTAGTGAAGCTGGTCTCCGTCGCCAGGTTACATTTTCTATTTTCTTCTCAGTGGTCACATATGTTCTGGTTTCTGTCCCCATTTAGTCTCAAAGAAGATGGAGCAGGAACCCCCTATGACAAAGAATCAACGGCCATCATAAAGCTGAACAATACAACAGTTCTTTATTTAAAAGAGGTGACAAAGTTCCTGGCTCTTGTCTGCTTTGTCAGAGAAGAAAGCTTTGAAAGAAAAGGTAAGTGTGTGTGTGTGTGTGTGTGTGTGAGCTTTAAATGAAACCATTTCACTTCAGACTGATAACTGCTTCTACTGCTTGTGGATGGTGGGTGGTGGGCCGCATGCTTCCCGAAGCTTCCAGACTTGTGTCACAAGTCCCCTTGGTGCACACCCCCCCCCCCCGCCCCCAGCCCCGTCCCCAGCTGTCAGACTTTTGGGATCCAGGAACCAGCCTGCCCTCTAGTGCTGCAGCTGCCATGAGGTAGAAGGGGCACTAGACAGTCCTCCCAGGGACTCTGGCTATCCCTGGAGTGAAACTGGTTGAAGCCTTGTTGACAGGCTGTAATGTCTTTTGCCACAAGGGCCCAGCAGCCTGTGGTGAGGGCTGCGGCCTCCCTCCTGGTCCACTCCTCTAGAAGGTCCTAGGGACGGTGGGACCACTTGAGATCCCTGTGCAAAGGAGGAGGGACTTGTACAATATTAAAGCGAGACATATTCCACTTCTGTTCAGCCTTTATACATTCTTAGTCCTCAAAACACAGGGTTGGCATCATGATTCTGAAAAGGGAAGACATGAATATACTTAAGAAGGTCACCAATCAGTGAAACAAAAACAAAAGATAACATAAATAAATGATAAATGTGACATAATACCATATAAATGTGTAATATATAAATATATATTATATATAAATATAAAACAGATAAGTAAATAAATATAGAGAAAATAAAACTAAAGCAACTGACCTCATAGAGATACTCATTTTCCCCCTACTGTTTAAACTGGGAATTTAAACTACTACTTAATTTTTTTTTTTTTTAAGATTTTATTTATTTATTTAACAGAGATCACAAGTAGGCAGTGAAGCAGGCAGAGAGAGAGGGGGGAAGCAGGCTCCCCGGTGAGCAGAGAACCCGATGTGGGGCTTGATCTCAGGACCCCGAGATCATGACCTGAGCCTAAGGCAGAGGCTTGATCCACTGAGCCACCCAGGCGCCCCTACTTTTTTTCTTTAACTACTCTTTAAATTTAAATTACTATTTAAAACAGCTTACTGATATGCAACTAGGGCATGATTTGCCAGTTTGGGGGGTAAAAAAATTGCCAAAGGAGTGCCAACAGTAACATTTACCAAAATAGTCTTTCCCCCCTTTATAAACATGCATGTTCTTTAAATACTTTGAAAATTTAGGGAAGTACAAAGAACAAAATAAAGCCACTCAATTTTGCCATCTAGAGCTAAATTCTGTTACATTTTTGAGATTTTCTTTCTCCTCCTTTCCTTCCTCCCATCTTGCCTTCTTCCCTTCTCTCATCCCTCCTTTCCTGCCAACAAAAGGGGGCCAATATTGTCTATATGGTTTTATATCTGTTGTTTTCACTCATTTATATCATGGAAATTTTCCCGTCATTGAGCATGAAAATATAATTTAGATTTTTACTGTTTCTTTTTTATTACAAAAGCAATAGATTAACTTAAAAATTTAGAAGTAACAGATAAGCAAAAAAAGAAATACCTATTAATAAGTTCTCACTCGGACAACTTTTTGGACTTTTTCATCTGTGGCTATGTCTCTATCTGTACGTGATGATATGATAAATACTACTTTGTAACCATCACTGGATTACAATGAGGTAATTACAGACATCTTTCTAATTCACTAAGCCTTTTTTTAACCACATCATTTTAGTTTCTTTTATTAAGAATTTATATTGTTTCTAGATTTTAAAGTTGTAAATAATCTGTGATGATCTTCTTTACACTGAATATTTGTGGACATTTGGGTTATTTCCTCAGGAAAAAACTTCAACAAGTGGAATTACTCAGATCCAAGGGGCAGGGTAGGCATGTTTTGGTGACTTCTAATACATATTAACAAAATACTAATAAATAATATCTAATACATATCCTTCCAAAAGATGTTACGGGTTTCTGCTACTGAGAATATAAGTGTGTCCGTTTTGCTGTATTCTATCAATATTAGGTATTAGCACTAAAAAATTAATTATTAAAAACTAGTATCATTTGAATTTTCATTTCCTTGCTTCTTGGTGAAGTTGTATATTTTTCCTATATTTACTGACTTATCAACCAATTTGCCTTTTGTGTCCTTGGCCTTAAAAAATTTTTTGAATTAAGTGGCATTAATCTTTTATTCCTTAGTTTCATCTTGCTGAAAGTAAGAACAGGTTAAATAGTAGGCTCATGGAATTTTGACAGGACCATAACCTTGTTTCATTCTCTCAATTACAGATGATTTTACACAGTCCCAGGAACTGTGAGTGAGTTTTTCTTAAGGTTTCTACTACCAGTGTGTGGCAGTCAGAGCTAAGATTCCTGGGCTTGTCCTTACATAGACTCAATTGTGTATATTATGTTTTAACCCATTATACACATATTTCCATGGTTAAAGATATTTCCAGAATTTATATTTGGTGATTAATATTTCACATTGATTTTGGAAGCTAAGTAAAATACAATGCAAATAGTACAACTAGAGCCCCAAAACCATCTAGGTTAGTGGCAGGTCCTGAAATTTAGGGTATATTAGCATTAACCTGGAGAGCTTATTTATTTTCAACTGATTTTAGACTGAACAGAAACATTGCAAAAATAATACATCGCTTACACAGATTCCTCATCCACTTTCCCCATCTTACCATACTGTAGTAATGAAAAATAGGGACTCTCCATTAGTATAATACTAATTAATAGTATTAATGAATTAATTAGTATTCATTAAGAAACTACAGACCTTATTCAGATTTCACCATTTTTCCAAAAATACTCTTTTTCTGTTCCAGGATCACAAATTGATTTAGTCACTATTCCTCCTAGTCTTCTCCCATCACTGATAGTTCTTTATCTTCTGTGACCTTGATACTTTGGAAGAGTACTAATCAATCGTTTTGTAGAATGAATGTCCCTCAGAAAGGCTTTGTCTGCTGTTTACACACAGCTGGAACAAGATTATGCACTTTGACCAGAATGTGTCCTACTCAGTACATCATATCAAGTGGTTCATGATGTTGATAAGTCTTATTACTACTGGTGGTGTTGACCTTGATTTAATCAAGGTCAAGTCTGTCAGGTTTTTCCTCTGGAAACTTTCCTGTCTTTCCCACTGTAGTTAATACATATTTTCAGATTACGTAAATCCTCCTCCTCCTCAAACTTTTGCCCACTAATTTTAACATCCATCTATGGCTGTGGAAATAAATTTAAGCAGGAGTTTATTATGTGGATCTTTGTAAGTTACTGCTAAGCCACTTAGGTGGGATCATCTCTAAGGACGGACAGATTTGGTAGAATTTATTAAACTAGCTAGAAACCTAGGTATTTTAATGTTTTAACTAGGAAATGGCAGACAGATTTAACCCTATCAGGTTAAACTCGCGTGCTCTTTTTTTTTTTTTTTAATTTTTTAAGATTATTTATTTATTTATTTGACAGACAAAGATTACAAGTAGGCAAGAGAGGCAGGCAGGGAGAGAGAGGAGGAATCAGGCTCTCCGCAGAGCGGAGAGCCGGATGTGGGGCTCGATCCCAGGACCCTGGGATCATGACCTGAGCTGAAAGCAGAGGCTTTAACCCACTGAGCCACCCAAGCGCCCCTGGCATGCTTTTTAAAGTGATTATCTCCATTTGCCTGGGATGGGAGGGGAGCTTCAGAGCTGATAAGGGGAATGTCCCTGGCAAATGGAATGAGTTGGTCACCCTGGGGATCAGGGAGTTGTCTTTAAAAAGAACTTAATGCTTATGAATGTGTAGAGTAGTTTGGTTTTGTTGCTTTACTTTTTCTTCTTTAAAGATTTTTATTTTTAAATAATCTTTGTAGCCAGACTGTGGCTCAAACTTCCATCCCCAGGATAAGGGTTGCGTGGTCTACCAGTTGAGCCAGGCAGGCAGCCCTGGTTATGTGGTTTTAATCTCAAGTGTTGTAGAGTCCTCTTGGCATCAATAACCGGCACTGGTTGATTAGCTTTACCTCATGCTGGGTCTCCGTCTGAGTTTTCATTAATGATCTGTGACTCTTTTTGCAGAAAGGAGAGGATTGAAAGCAGATGTGGAGTTTTCAGCCTTGGCTCCACACACACTCCATACTCCTTGCTCCATAGGCACCTTAGGAAGGGAGGCAGTTAAAAAATATGGGCCTCTGGGTCCTCCTCCAAACAATTAGAATTCCTGGGAGAGGGGGCCTGGGGTTTGTTAAATTTTTTTAAGTTCTCTGGATTTTTAAAAATATATATGTGTATTTTAAGATCTTACTTAATATTGGACAGAGAGAGACATAGCGAGAGAGGGAACACAAGCAGGGGGAACACAAGCAGGGGGAGAGGGAGAGGGAGAAGCAGGCTTCCTGCAGAGCAGGGAGCCCGATAAGAGGCTCAATCCCAGGACCCTGGGATCATGACCTGGGCCGAAGGCAGACGCTTAAGGGACTGAGCCACCCAGGGGCCCTGATACTGTTACATTTTAAATTGTGAAGATGAATAAGTTAATATTTGTCGGGAACTGTCAACAGAATACTTATGCATATTGAATTTTCACCGAGCCAGATTTTCTAACTAAGCTTTCTTCCTAAGGCAGTTGGTGGCATATATAGAACTGGAGGTTGTTCTCACATCTCCTATCCCAGTTCCTACTAAATAAAATCATTTTTTTCTCCTTATTTATTTTCTTTGAATTACATGCTTTCTTGGAAGATGGTCCCAAGAAGCAAAAATGAAGTAGGAAAACGAGGCAAGGCAGGTAGAAAAGCCACCCACCGTGGCGTCGACAAGCAGCTTTATGTTCACTCCCAGTACGAGAGTCTCTGAGAAGTTGTGTGGAACAAACTCAGTCACCCCAGTTGAGTATGGGAGACTGCAGCACTTACCCACCTTCCTCTGTGCCCCTGTTTGAGGTGCCTTCAGAACGTTCATTCCCATATCCCTGGTACCTGTCCATGTGCAGTGGAGGAAGTTCTGTGAAAGCCTCAGGCAGAAAAGAGACGCTTCTCTTTCTTTAAGATTTTATCTTTAAGTAATCTCTACATCCAATGTGGGGCTTGAACTCACAACACTGAGATCAAGAGTCACGTGCTCCACTGACTAAGCCAGCCAGACGCCCCTGGGCTTGCTTACTTCTTACTTCTTCCCCCCCTGATTCCAGTAATGTTTGAGGAGATGACTTGGAGGTTTTATTGCACTGTGGTCAGTGTCGCTTCAGAAGCAGCAGAGGGCGCCACTGAGAAGGTTTCCTGCTCCTGGAAGCTGAGCTGGTGTTCCCTCCAGTGCGCTTGCTGTTGTTTGCCTGCTTTCAAGAATTTCAGTCCTTGGCTGGAATCCCAGTTCTTTTTTATTTTGGTTGGGGCTTTGGAAACGTCACTTCAGTGGATGGAAGTAGTTGTTGGGCTAGTTATTTTAATAAATGTAAAAATAGTACATCGAACCAACTGCCTTATCCTAATTGGTATAAACATAATGTTGTTCTCAACACTTTTAAAATTCGTGTGCTGAAAAATGCACTCAAGACTTGGGATTAATCTTTTATTCCATTCTTGTACCAATGATTTCAGAAAGCACAAAATGATTCTCCTCTACTACGTCTGCATTTGAAATTGACTTAGAGTTGAGAAACTGAGAGCGTTGTTGGTTGAACTTCCGAGCTTGCTGTTGACCTGAGGTGACTGCCACAACTCTAAAATCAGGGACGGGGACCTTGCTTCCCCCAGGGTTTCGGACAGTGGCTTAAATGTGATAGGTATTCAATAAATATGGATCGATTGAATGATGGGTACTGAAGCTTTGAGATCTTGGCCACACTTCAAGCCAGGGTCTGCCTCCAGTCAGAGTCAATTGAATAATCCCTTTTGGGGAAACTATATAATAAATATTTCATGGAGGATATATCTTAATTATAAGAAATCTTGAATTCCGATAGGTCAAAAAATTCACTTCAGTACTTCAATGTTGTAGGTCATAGACACCTTTGAAAATGTGGTCTGTCCTCTGGAACCTTCCCTTAGGAAAACATGTACATTCAGAATCTCGCCTGCGATTCCTCAAGCAGCTGCAGCTTCTAGGGAAATCTGTGGACGTTCTGTTAAGGCCACTCTTCTGCTTCCCCTTAGTTGCTTGTCCCGGCCATGGCAGACACGACAAGAGGAGATTCTTTCTTTCTTTCCTTTTTTTAAAAAAAGATTTTATTTATTTATTTGTCAGAGAAAAAGAGAGAGTGAGCGAGCATACACACAGGGGGAGTAGCGGGCAGAGGGAGAAGCAGGCTCCCTGTTGAGCAGGGAGCCCGATGCAGGACTCGATCCCAGGACCCCGAGATCAAGGCAGATGCTTAACCGACTGAGCCACCCAGGCGCCCCGAGAGGGGATTATTTCTGTGCGACATGTCTAAAATATTTTTTTTCCCCAGGGCTTATCGACTATAATTTTCATTGCTTCCGGAAAGCCATCCATGAGGTTTTCGAGGTGAGGATGAAAATGGTGAAATCACGAAAGGTTCAGAATCGGCTGCAGAAGAAAAAAGGAGCCACCCCCAATGGGACCCCTAACGTGCTGCTGTAGTGAGGCTTCGGGAGTATCACTGCGAGTCAGACCTTGCAGTGAGGCTCCTTCGCTGTGTTGCACTAAAGGAAGAGGAAAAAGGAGATTGGGACACATGACATATTTGTTGTTTTAAAAAAAAAAAAATTCCCGCAACCCTCTTGATCTTCTCTTTTTTAAATAAAGTGAGCACTTTGAAGCCGAAACTTGTATTTTAACAATGAAGTAAAATCTACTGTAATTTCGTTACACAAATGTAAACTTTTATGGTCTGTAATCAGAAACTCCTGTGTGAGGACTGCCAGGAACTGTATATATTTTGCTCTTTTTCATGTTTTTTTCTTTGAACTTTGATAAAACGACTTTTCTAAGCTTTTTTCTGTACTTGGTGTCAAGGACATGCATACTGTAGTGTTGTTCAGATCTCTATGGCTTTCAGAAATCAAAAAGCAATGAACTGGCAATGATTTTTTTTTTTTTTTTATAAATTTGAGAATCTTTGCTACTAATTGTTGAGAGAAACCATTTTTCAGTGGACCTGGAACAGATTGGGGCAGCAAGCTCCAGGAGCAATAAGAACTGTCTCCTGTTTATAACTGGTGTAAACGGGAGTTTTGTAGAATAATATTAGCACCAAACTTACCTAGAAATGTCTATAGCCGTGCCCGGACTTCCCTACTCAACAGTTTTTTACAAAGCTCTTTACCTCAACACACATCTCTATAATCATTTTATACAGAGAGGTTGTTCCTTCTTGCTGCATTACTGTTCTTTAGAACCTTTGGGACCAGATTTCCAAAATGGTGCCAATCACTGGAGAGAAAGAGGAATGTTGCTGAATTTCAGGGTTTCTGGAGGCTTTTCTTTACCTGCCACTGAGGCAGAAGTTACATCAGAGGTCACATGGCTTCCCAAATGTAGGTGATGGGTATTCAGAGATTTAAAAATAGAACTACAGTTTGTATGTTTGGCCCCTGTGAAGTGGGCCTGTTGTACAACATTTAAAATGTTTATTGAGGATCATGACCACAGGGAATGTCTCAGATCTCTACACAGAGCATAGCCCTGGTGGGCACGTTTGTCACCCATTAGTCTCCTGCTCAACCATGACAGTGTGCCTTGTGGACTCTGCCCATTCCCACCTTAGGGTTGAACTAGAACTCAGCCAGCCAGCAGCACACTCGGCACAGCTGAAAAGCTATCCTGCAAACCCCTAATGATCAGTGGGACGAGGACGGCTGGAGGAGACATCACAGTTCGCTGTGTGTTCGTTTCTGTGAAATTCTCCCACTTACGTTTACTTTACACTTTCAGGATGTTAAGGGACTCCTCAATCTCCCCTCACCCCAAACCATTCCTAGTAGATAATTCTCTGTCCATTAGGTAATTCTGTATCCGTCCCAAGGGTCAGTGTCCTAAACCCTACTTGTGAGTATTGGAAAATAATGTTACATACTTATTTATTTTTAAGCAAAGACTCATAAGGAAGTCAAAGCTGGTCCTAGCAAAATGTACCAAGTTCCTAAAGCGACTTTCCCTTGAAACTATCCCATCTCTATCTACAGCTTCCTTCCATCCCCCCTCCTTCCCTCCCCAAGTCCTATTCCTTTGAGGCTGCTAACTGCAATGCAAGATGATAGCTGATTGAAGTGTAAGGTTTGAGTCCTCCCAAGGGTCTGTGCATTTTGGAAGGAAATTTCTAAAAATCATTAAGGCGCCCAACTCCCTCATGATTCCTGCTCAGAAACCTGGGTGGGTAGGAACCCAGGGTTCCAAAAGAGACTTTCCCTTAATTTCTAGACCTAGATCCTATTGGATCTTTGGATCTTTGCCAACAGGCTTGTTACATATGGGTTCTTATAAACTTAATGTTCTAATTTTTTTACACAATGTTTCTTTTTGATTAAGCAAATAAGGAATCACTTTTCTAATGTGACTATCCTCAAGGTAGAGACACTTGGCTACTTGGTAAAGTATACATTACTTAGGTATATATTATTGTAACCAGGAGGAGCTTCCATTTTTAAGCTGGATATATGACGAGTTTTTGTTAAAATGTGCCTTAAAAAGTCTATAACTTCAGGAGCAAATGATTCTTTGGGGGAAAAGCAAAAACAATCGTATGGCGTAGGACCCAAGTTCATGGTAGTAAGTGCACTCTTTGATTGATCACACACTAACACATAGATTACTGTCTCAAACCTGTAAGCATGGCAATGACCTCTTAGTTAAAGACAGATGTAGGAGTTATGTCTAAGTGTTCAGCTTTTTAAGTCTGTGCTATTGGAATTACAAAATCTATTCCTTCTGCATTTTATTTTTGATATGGAACATAGCTTACTGCGATGTGTATGGCCATGTTTAGGTCTCAGATCTAATGCTATAAATACAAAGTCCAAATACATGGCTACAGTGACTTCTCTGGAACATGTTTGCTCATTTTCAAAGGTTGAGAACTTGACCTACAGGTTTCTAGGGCAATCAGAACTTCTATGTGGAGGTGAGACTGTGAATTACCCTCTTGGGTTATTTTTAGTGATATAAATGAGTGTGTATGACCAGAGTAGAGTGTTTTTGAAGGAATATAAATTAAAAAAAAAAACTGGTTGGCATTCACGGACAGTGTTATTTTGTGAGCATAATATATTTTGGACCCTTAAATATAAAATGACTAGAAACACAGCAATATTGTTACTATACGGGTTATGTGCTCTGTTTGAGACATACTCCAGAAAAATGGCTGAACTGTCTTGATTATTAAAGTATGGTATGCATTTAACTTCTATAGACTGCTTGTAATTTTTAATCAAGCATAGTATTATGCTTTACTTTAAGCAGGACATCATTTGTAATTATTGCTAAACCATTGCTTTCAAGAATGTTAACTGCCAATTTAAAAGCATGGGTTATGCTCATGATTTGGTAAGGCTCTCGTTTTATTTCAGACATATTCATAACTAAGCATTCTGGGAGCAGAATATTCTCTTTGGTAAAGTGGTCTGTTCTATTTCTGAGATTGTTAACCATATATGAAAATCATTGCTTCACTGGCCCTGTTGGGTCCCTTTAGTAAAATGTTTGTCCTGATAGACCAGGTTTCATCTTGTGGAAATGAAGATAAATCACTCTATTTACACTTTTATATTTATTATATTTTTAAACCCTCCCTTTTATCTCTCCATATTTTTCATGGAAACATGGCTGTTTTGAATATAGAACTGTTTTTTTCAGTAAACTTCGGATACTAATTCTTGCTGCTCTTGTCCTAATCCCTAACCGTCTGGAAATTCTTTTCCAAACAAGCCGCCTTATCGATTCTGACTTGCTTCATAGGGTTCCACTCTTAATGACTTCTACAGATCCCTAAGAGTTCCCGGAGAAGACTAGCTTTAGATATACTCAAAACTCTGTTTCTGATTGGAAAACCTGATCCAAAATAATATGTCTCTAAGATTTTTAATCAGTAGTGATGTTGAGTTTAGGAGGAAAAAAATGTCTTTGACAGAATTACTTCCTGGTAATATACAATGATTGAATGCACATAATATTTCAGGTTCTCAAATGCTTTTACAGAAGTTATCTTCATAACCCCGAGAGGTGTGTACTATCATCACTCCTGTTTTAGAGATCAGGCAACTGAGGATAGAGAGTTGAAATAACGTGGTCAGGATCACATAACTAATGAGACACAAGGCTGGGAGTCTGGTTGGAGAGTTCACCCTCTCAATACTGTTTTGAGCAGCTGTACCACATGTCCCTTTACACACCCTGCCTTCACAAATATGAAGATGGGAACTTGAAGTGTAGGATTTACTGCTGCATGGGGTTATGAAGGCTAAAATGCTGGGAAAATTAAAAAGAAATACCTTTTCTCATAGGAGAACGAGTAAGAGCAGCCTTCTAGAAGTACTTCATTCAAGATGAAGCTGCCTTCTTCCCAGTCCAACACAGAAAATAATATTAAGAGAGTATTTAAATATCAGAAGAGAATTCAAATACCTTTTCCAGACATTTGGTTTTCTGAGAAGCAAAAGTATATCAAATTCTGAGAGAATCAAGAGAGAATAATAAGCCTTTGATCTTAGCTGTATTCAACATTTTACTTCAATATGTGCAACCATATGTATACAAAACAAAATTACAGAATAAAAAAATTGAATTAAAATTCAAAAAGATACATTTCAATCCCAACATTTTCTTGAGCTGCAGACCTACCTTTAAAATTGCCAGTAGCATATTTTTGCTGGAATCTTCCATAAGAGGACCCTTCAATCTAATATGCCCTAAATTAAACTCACTTCCTTCTTGCTAAATCTTCTCCTCCTTTTATGGTGGTGTGACTATGCTCCCTGCAGTCCCTGCCAGAAACGTGGGCCTCCTTGACTCTCTCCCTTCCTGCTCGTTCTATCCAATCAACCACCCAGTTCCTTCAGCTCAGTCTTAGAAACATCTATTCAATCTATTCTCTCCATCTCTTTTGCCACTATCCTGGTTTAGGGCACCATCTCCTCTTGTTTGGATCTCAATAGCCTCTCAGCTAACATCTCTCCACCTCATCCATCCATCCATTCATTCCATTCTTCACACAAGACCCAGAGTGGCCTTCCTAAACCACCACCATTCTGACCACATCAGTCTCTTGCTTAACATGGGTCATAGCTCTCCATTACAGATATTAGCCAAACTCCACAAGAAAGTTTGCAAGAACCTCCCTCCCCAGTTCTTACCTCCCTCCCCAGCCATGGCTCATCCTCTCACCTCAACAGAGGTGAACCAGCATGACTGTACGGTGCGTGGTAAATCAGAGGAACCATGAGTCTTGATTCCTTTCTCTGTTGGTCGTTTTCTGAGGGAAATGATCTTTTTTTTTTTTATCAGTGACTGATAGGACACCTATTATGTGCAAGATATTGTGCTTAATAAAGCAGATTTTAGGGCGCCTGGGTGGCTCAGTGGGTTAAGCCTCTGCCTTCGGCTCAGGTCATGATCTCAGGGTCCTGGGATCGAGTCCCGAGTTGGGCTCTCTGCTCAGCAGGGAGCCTGCTTCCCTCTCTCTCTCTCTGCCTGCCTCTCTGTCTACTGTGGTCTCTTCTGTCAAATAAATAAATAAAATCTTTTTAAAAAAGCGCAGATTTTAGCGATGCAAGGATTTTAGTAATGAGAATAAAGCACTTTACAGAAGTGTAGGAGTTAACCCTTTATGGAATCCATTATAAATTCTTTGTTGTTGTGAGCTGCGACAAATACAATCCACACTGCAAACTATCACATACTCACACCTATAAATACTACCTTTTGTAAAGGAAGATTTTATTTACTTATTTGACAGAGAAATCACAAGTAGGCAGAGAGGCAGGCAAGGTGGAGGGGGAAGCAGGCTCCCTGCTGAGCAGAGAGCCCAATTAGGGGCTCGATCCCAGGACCCTGAGATGACCTGAGCCGAAGGCAGAGGTTTAACCCATTGAGCTACCCATGAGCCCCTAAATATTACTTTTTTAAAGAGTTTATTTTTTCAATTTTTATTATTATTTTAAAAGATTTTATTTTTAAGTAACCTCTGCATCCAGCGTGGGATGTAAACTCACAACCCCGAGATCAAGAGTCACACGCTCCACCAACTGAGCCAGCCTGGTGCCCCTTATAAATATTACTTTTATTTTTATTTTTATTTCTTTACATGAGCTCTGTGCCCAGTGTGGGGCTTGAGCTCATGACCCTGAGACCAAGAGTCACATGTTCCACTGACTGACCCAGCCCAGTGCCCCACAAATATTAAAAAAAAAAAAAAAAAAAACTCACAAAGTAGTATCCTTCCTACATACAATGTGTTCTAGTATTTTTTCTTTTTTAAAGATTTTATTTATTTATTTGACAGAGAGAGATCACAGCAGACAGAGAGGCAGGCAGAGAGAGAGGGGGAAGCAGGCTCTCCGCTGAGCAGAGAGCCCAATGCGGGGCTTGATACCAGGACCCTGAGATCATGACCTGAGCCGAAGGCAGTGGCTTAACCCACTGAGCCACCCAGGCGCCCTCTTTATTTCTTTTTAAAAAAAGATTTCACAATCCACTAGTGGGTCATGACCTGTAATTTATGAGGCATTGCTAGAGTGAATGAATCCATTGGCCAGATCAGAGATACCTGAAGATTTTCTTTTAGCTTAAAATATTTTCCTTCCCTCTCTGCTAATTTTATTTTTATTTATTTATAAATCACCTTAGTTTTTCTTTTTTTAAACAATTTTTTAAAAAGATTTTATTTATTTATTTGACAGACAGAGATCACAAGTAGGCAGAGAGGCAGGCAGAGAGAGAGGGGGAAGCAGGCTTCCTGCTGAGCAGAGAGCGCAATGCAGGGCTCAATCCCAGGTCCCTGGGATCATGACCTGAGCCAAAGGCAGAGGATTAACCCACTGAGCCACCCAGGCACCCCTAAACAATTTTTTTAGAAGATTGTATTTATTTATTTGAGAGAGAGAGAGAGACTGACAGAGAGCATGAGAGGGGAGAAGGTCAGAGAGAGAAGCAGACTCCCCAGGGAGCTGGGAACCGGATGTAGGACTCGATCCTGGGATTCCAGGATCATGACCTGAGCTGAAGGCAGTCGCTTAACCAACTGAGCCACCCAGGTGCCCCTAGCTTTTCTTTTTTTAAAGACTTACTTATTTTAGAGAGAGACAACGTGTGTGCACATGTATGAGGGGAAGGGACAGAGGGAGTAGAGGGACCTCAGGGACAGAGGGAGTAGAGAACCTCAGTCTGACTCCCCCTGAGCACAGAGAGTCCTATGTGGGGCTCAACCTTATGACCATGAGATCATGATCTGAGCCAAAATCAAGAGTCAGACCCCTAACCAACTGAATCCCCCAGGCACCCCTCCCTGTATGTTCATTAAAAAAAAAAAAAAAAAAAAAAAAAAAAAAGATTTATTTATTTATTTATTTATTTAAGAGAGAGATTGTGAGAGAGAGAGAGAAAGTATGGGGAGCGGCAGTGGGAGAGAATCTCAAGCAGACTCCCCATTGCGTGCAGAGCCTGATGTGGGGCTACCTGAGTTCATGACCTGAGCCAAAATCCCAAGCAGGTGGCACAACTCACTGAGCCACCCAGGTACCTCTCCCTCTCTCTTAATTTTACAGTCTTAACAAACACAGGGAACATTCTGAGAAGGTTCTTCAATTTCTCTTTCACTTGATCAGGGCTTTCAGCTGTGTTCATCAGAGCACTTCTAATTTCCACTGCCATTCCTTGGAAGTTTTTGTCAGTGGGTTGTGGGGGATCCATCCTGGCAGGATCATCTTTTACTATAGACTTTATCCTTGACTATAATAAATAATTAATTTTATTTTTAAAAAGATTTTATTTATTTATTTATTTATTTAGTGGGAGGGCATGCACATATGTGGGGGGAGGTGCTAGGGGCAGAGGGGGAAGGAGAGAGGGCATCTCAAGCAGACTTTGTGCCAAGCACAGAGCCCCACATGGGGTTTGATCTCACAACCCTGCAATCATGACCTGTGCCAAAATCAAGAGGCTGACACTTAACTGACTGAGCCACTCAGGCACATCAGTAATTAACTTTACTGGGAGTCTAGGGACTCATGAGTTTATATCTAACTTTTATGGGTCCTTTGTTCATTCAGACAACATTAGTCTTAACCAGTATCAAGAATCCACAAGTTTTGACTTTTTGTGTTGTTTTGACTCCCAAGAAGCAAGTGGACAAGGCCCTTCCCCATGAAAGGGACATGATCAAGCCACTACACTCAGTGTGTGTGGAGATCAGCATTTATCAGCTGCCTGAGGTCTTGACTACCGTGCTTCCTCAATCTGTACTAAAAAGTTTCTGGGGCAAGGAGGATCTTTCTGGTCCCCCAAAACTGCGTAAAAAAACTAAGGCCTGGGGTACCTGGGTAGCTCAGTGGGTTAAGCCTCTGCCTTCGGCTCAGGTCATGATCTCAAGGTCCTGGTATCAAGCCCCATGTCGGGCTCTCTGAGCAGCAGGGAATCTGCTTCTCCCACTCCCTCTGCTCTTCCCCCTGGTCCTGCTCTCTTTCTCTCTCAAATAAATAAATAAAATCTTTAAACAACAACAACAACAACAACAACAACAACAACAACGACCCTCCCCCTGAATGCTCAACTACAGTAGGGCAACTAAGACCTATTTCTTCCATGCTAATGCAGGCCACTCCAAGATGGGCCATTCTGGTGTGATGACTGAGCTGAAGGCAATGGAGACCCTGTGGGCTCAAGAGAAACTTTTGCCCCTCCCTTAACCACACAGGAGAATCCAAATTGGGGGTATGTCCCAGAATAAGGATTATTAGCAGAGATAAATTTTATCTGAGTGACCTATCTGTATGGTAGGGCAAACATCTAATTACCAAATATGTGCTTTATTTCTTATCACCCTGGGCAGTGCATTCCTTTCCTCTGAAGTCCCAGATCCCTACCCCCTCTCCTTAGTTCAGGATCACATAAAGACCTCATTTTGCCTGTCTTTGGAGTTTCTATGTCTGTATGGATTCCCCGTACGTATGCTATTAAGTTTGATTTCCTCCTGTTTATCTGTCTCGTGTCAATTTGATTCTTAGTCCAGTTAGAAGGACCTTGAAGGGGACAGGAATTCTTGCTCCAGACACTTAATGCTTACCATCTCTGTGGACAATTCCATTCCTGCAAGCTGATTCCGCTTGCTCCCACCTTCCATTATTGCCCGAGTCCCTGTGTGGCTGCTGCCCGATTGTTGCTTGCTTCTGGCCTTGCAGAGAGCTCAGGGTGGAATGCCCTGCCTTCAACAGACAGTAAGCAGGAACAAACTCCAGACTTCTCCCAGACCTCTGCAAGCGACCTTGGTCATCCTGCTTTCACCTTCCTTCCATGGGGAGCAAGTAATAAAGGGGCTGACTGGGAGGGACCAGTCCTGTTCATCTTTCCATTTCAGTGGGCAAGGAAAGAACTCAGGTTAGTGAGGTGCAAGGAAAGGCACCACCACATTCATGCCCTACCATTTCATTTAATGCTAAAGGCCAGTGCTTTCCAAAGTTTTCTGATCTTAAGAATCATCTAGGGTGTTTAAAAATGTAAATTCCCATTTCTACCCCAGTCTTGAATCAGAATCTTTGAGGAGAGGTCTCAGAATCTGTATTTTCGGTAAATATCCTAGGCAAGTCTTATAAATTGGGAGACATTGTTTGGCCTTACAGTCGTTAAAAGGGATGGAATGGGGAGATGATGGAAGACTGGGGTTAGAGTTACATAGGGGAGCTTTCTTCGCTCTTCCACTCCTCCATAAACACACACACACATGCACGCGCCCACACATGCACACACATATATGCTTCAAGTGTTAGTGTCTTTTTCCAGCTGGATTACGTAGCTTTTAAAATCTACATTATTTAATCTACAATTCAAACGTAAACTTTTATAGACATAAATTAAATAATGAAAAAGTCTATTTAAACCACCCATTAGATATTTAAATATTTGTTCATGTTAAAATCACAAATTACGCAGAACAGCATTAATTTTAAAAAATTATTTCTTTCCCCCTTTTAAAAAAAACCTTTTTTTAAAATTTATTTATTTGTCAGAGAGAGAGAGAGAGAGAGAGCATGAGAGAGCGAGCACAGGCAGACAGAGTGGCAGGCAGAGGCAAAGGGAGAAGCAGGCTCCCTGCCGAGCAAGGAGCCCGATGTGGGACTCGATCCCAGGACGCCGGGATCATGACCTGAGCTGAAGGCAGCCGCTTAACCAACTGAGCCACCCAGGTGTCCCATTTCTTTCCCCTTTAAGACATTTTATTTAATTCTTTACAGGCATCTTCTACATCAGGGTCTTCTTCATCATGGGAACATTTTGGCTCATTTGACAGTTCCCTCTTAGGCATTTTAAGAAAGCACATGTTTTAAATTGAAGAGGCTGTTGCCAGTGCTAATTTTATTGAGTCTCAGAAAACTAGTTGTTAAACATTAGGGCAGGTTTTTGTTTTTCCCCTCTGTATTCACTCAACAAATACGTACTTCTTCCCTTTTCAGTGACTTTTTAAAAAGCCTACTAATAAGGATCTCCCATGCTTGTCCTCCAAGGTCATACCCTCAGGAATATCTTTGATCTTTTCCCCTAATTTTTTAGGTGGCCCTTATTAGAAAACTGCTGTTGCTCAAGGCCCTTTCAAGACATATTGTCTTCCTGAATAATTTTGTCCTTCTTGAACAAAGTAAAAACAAAAATACACTCCACTCTCTTTTATGAAAAATGGTATTTGGGAAAAATTTTGCTTCCTATTCTGGCATATATGGTATACATTTCCATTTAAGAACACCTGCACCTAACCCCAACTTCATTTTTTATTTCTTATTTTATTTTATTTTCTTCAGTGTTCCAAGATTCATTGTTTATACACCACACTCAGTGCTCCATCCAATACATTCCCTCCTTAATACCCACCACCAGGCTCACTCAACCCCCCAGCCCTCCCTTCCAAAACCCTCATTTTGTTTTTCAGAGTCCACAGTCTTTCATGGTTCATCTTCCCCTCCAATTTCCCCCAATTCACTTTTCCTTTCCTTCTCCCCATGTCCTCCATGCTATTCCTTATGCTCCACAAGTAAGTGAAACCATATGATAATTGACTTTCTCTGCTCAACTTATTTCACTTAGCATAATCTCCTCCAGTCCCAACCATGTTGATACAAAAGTTGGGTCTTCCTCCTTTCTGATGGCTGCATAATATTTCATTGTATATATGGACCACATCTTCTTCTTCTTCTTTTTTTTTTTTTTTTTTAATTTATTTATTTGTCAGAGAGAGAGAGCGAGCACAGGCAGAGGCAGAGGGAGAAGCAGGCTCCCTGCCGAGCAAGGAGCCCTATGTGGGACTCGATCCCAGGACGCTGGGATCATGACCTGAGCCAAAGGCAGTCGCTTAACCAACTGAGCCACCCAGGCGTCCCCTTCTTCTTTTTTTTTAAAAGATTTTATTTATTTGCCAGAGAGAGAGAGAGATAGAGTACACACAAGCAGGCAGAGAGGCAGGCAGAGGCAGCGAGAAAAGCAGGCTCCCCACCGAGCAAGGAGCCCAATGCGGGACTCGATCCCAGGACCCTGGGATCATGACCTGAGCTGAAGGCAGAGGCCCAACCAACTGAGCCACCCAGGCGTGCCTGGACTACATCTTCTTAATCCATTCATCTGCTGAAGGGCATCTCGGCTCTTTCCACAGTTTGGCGATTGTGGACATTGCTGCTATGAACATTGGGGTACAGATGGCCCTTCTTTTCACCACATCTGTATCTTTGGGGTAAGTAGTAGTGCAATTGCAGCTAAACCCAACTTTAGCTTGCAGGGAAGTCACACTGGCTCAGCTTCTTACAAGATGCTAGAAGGCAGAAAGAATACAGCATACCTGTATCTTTTGGTTATTTTCTGCTAAAAGCATAAACTACAGGGAAGTCCAGGACTGCTTTTTAGAAGCTGATGACTTGGTTCTCAGTCAAAGTCTGTAAACTGGATTTTAATGGAAAGCAGTCTAGGGTTGTTTGTTCTGAAGACATTAATAGTATTACTGAAATGCCTTGTGGCTGCGGGATTTTCTAAGAAGGTCTATATTTGTGTGTGCACTGAGCATTGTCTGTAGACTAAAGAAGGCTTCACATATTTATGAACTATGATTTTTTTGGACATATGTGGATGCTATAATGATGAAGAAAATACAAATGTCTTTAAAAGTATTGAACTCGGGACGCCTGGGTGGCTCAGTTGGTTAAGCAGCTGCCTTCGGCTCAGGTCATGATCCCAGCGTCCTGGGATCGAGTCCCACATCAGGCTCCTTGCTTGGCAGGGAGCCTGCTTCTCCCTCTGCCTCTGCCTGCCACTCTGTCTGCCTGTGCTCGCTCGTTCACTCTCTCTCCTTCTCTCTCTGACAAATAAATAAA
>PISX010004519.1:0-54065 GCA_004024625.1 Mellivora capensis | reverse complement strand
CTTTTAAAAGTATTGAACTCAAAGTAACTTTTTGCCATTTTGCATTTCTCCAATGAACAGAAACTGAAACTGCTCTTAAGAAGGTAGGAGCAGAGCTCTAAGCTATTCGGGCTAGTTTGTAAATGATCAAGTTTCTTCCACCAGCAAGTGGCTAAAAAGACTCAGAGAATGACAGATTGGCATTGCAGGATAGGGGGCCACAAGAAGATAGGCATAGAGGGTGCCAACTCAGTCAGTTCAGTGTCTACCTTCAGCTCAGGTCATGATCCAGCCCTGGGATTGAGCCCCACGTTGGGCTCTCTGCTCAGTGGGCAGTCTGCTTCTCCCTCTCAGTCTCCCTCTCTGTTCTCCCCCTCCCAAATAAATAAATAAAATCTTAAAAGAAAAAAGAAGGAGGGCTTAGACAGAGAGGCAGAGGGACAGTGCCCGGAAGAGCAATTAGGAAAGGACCCAGGAGGAGGAAGGAAGGAAGGGAGAAGACACATCTGCTGGCACATCTTGAGGTTATCTGTTCTTTCAACCATGAACAACTAGTTTTATCTTATTGTCAGGTGTTTCCTTAGAGCTAAAATTAGAAAATGAAATATCTCTTGTCAAATTCATCAGTCCATCAGAACTAAGGAGTAAGGAATATGAGTACTACAATGTTTTTGTTTTTGTTGTTGTTGTTGTTGTTTTAATTTTAAAAGCACTTTTATTATGAGGGGCACCTGGCTGGCTTGGTCAGAAGAGCATGTTACTCTTGATCTTAGGGTTATGAGTTCAAGCCCCATGTTGGGTAGAGATTACCTAAATAATTTTTAAGAATGGCACTTTATTATAAAAAACAAGAACATGGGGCGCCTGGGTGGCTCAGTGGGTTAAAGCCTCTGCCTTTCGCTCAGGTCATGATCCCAGGGTCCTGGGATCGAGCCCCGCATCAGGCTCTCTGCTCAGCGGGGAGCCTGCTTCCTCCTCTCTCTCTGCCTGCTTCTCTGCCTACTTGTGAAGTCTGTCTGTTGGATGAATGAATAAAATCTTAAAAAAAAAAAAGAACAAAAATTAATGCAATCCATGCAAATAAAGCAAAAGCACAATACTAACCAGGCTTCTTTTTCATTTCTTTTTTTAAAAAGATTTTATTTATATTAGAGACAGCACATGAGCTGAGGGAGGGGCCGAATAGCCCCCCTTCACCTCGAGCTATTCGAGGGCAAGGGCGAGAAAATATCAAGCTCCTCGCAAAACTCCTGGCTGAGTGCGAAGCCCCAGGTGGGGCTCCATCCCACCACCCCGAGATCATGACCTGAGGTGAAACCAAGAGTCTCAGACATTTAACCAACTGAGCCACCTGGGTGCTCTTTTTCCCCATTTCTAATATTGAGAGCTGTATTTTGGGGAAGGTGTCAGATAATTCAAAACTATGACAACAGATTGGATCACTGAAAGAAGATATAATTTTTAAGAAAGCCACAGTAAAAATGATTTTAATCATGTTGCAACAACTGTTTGCTACTGTATTTAGAAAATGCTTCTTTGCTCGTTAATAGGGAAAACCTTTTAAAATGAGGTACTTCTGCTGGTGCAGTACAAGTCCTCTGGTGGAAGGACCTATTAAACTACTTTTGTAAGTGCTCCACTGGGTTTCAAATATACCCACGTGAGATCTGTCCATAATACTTTCTTCCAGAATACAGTATTAGAGTAGAATGAGCAGATAAGGTATGTCTTGAACAAATCAGAAACTGAGAAGGATAAAATGAAGAGGTCATTTCGTTCCTGGATGTCTCAGCCTGCCACCAGATGGTAGGTAGATGCTGGCCCTTCAGTGCAATAAGGCTGAGTACACAGAAAACACATGGCTTCCTGTCTGACATTTTTGTTCAGGCGACCAGACCTTAAATAATGGCCAGCATCTCCTTATGCGAATATCAGCTGCATCTCCATGGGATAATTAGTCTCACTTTTCTTGTTAACTTCTAAAGGGGAAATCCTGGGGGGTGAAACAATAGGAAAACTGTGGCAAGTGGGTTTTTTTTTTTTTAAGATTTTATTTTATTTGAGGGAGAGTACAAGCTAGGGGAAAGGGCAGAGGAAGAGGGAGAAGCAGACTTCCTGCTGAGCAGGGAGCCCCACACAGGGCTTGATCCCAGGACCCTGGGATCATGACCCGAGCCAAAGGCAGATGGATGCTTAACTGACTGAGCCACCCTAGGCACCCCAGGTGGGTTGTTTAAACAATTTTTTTTTATTTTTAAAGATTTCATTTACTTATTTGAGAGAGAGTGCACATGCGCATGCATACACACAAGCAGGGAGGAGGGTCAGAGGGAAAGGCAGAGTCCACACCAAGCAGGGAGTCCCAGGAGGGACTGGATCCCAGGATTCCTGGATCATGACCTGAGCTGAAGGCAGACACCCAACTGACTGAGCCACCCAGATGCCCCAGTGGGTCTTTTTTTCAATGGAAAAAGAAAGTGTCTATTATAAAATATTTGAAGTAATTAATAAAATGCTTAAAATAAAGTCCATATATGGTTTTTTGAGGTTGTTTTTCATTTTTAACTATACTCTAGGAAAGAGCTAGTGTAAAATTAGTCAATTTTTCCTATCAATATAAGTGATAATAGCACTGCTACTTGCAAAACAAGTAATCCAGTTAGCTGATGGCAGATATTTTTAGTATAAAAAGACATACACAATGGAAGTTCAACTCTGTTAAACTACCTACACTTTATAAATAAAGGCTCAAGGTAAATACACTAAAATGCTGATCTTGGCCATTTCTGGGCAGTAGGATTATGGAAGATTTTTATTTTGTTCATATTCCAAATACCAAACAACATCATGTATTACTTTTATGATCAAGAGGAGGAATCATTTTAAAAAATAAGAAAAGTCTGGGGCACCTGAGTGGCTCAATCAGTTAAGCATCCGACTCTTGATTTAGGCTCAGGTCATGATCTCAGGGTCCTGAGATCAGGCTTTTTTTTTTTAAATTTTTTAAATTTTCAAATTTTTTATAAACATATAATGTATTTTTATCCCCAGGGGTACATGTCTGTGAATCGCCAGGTTTACACACTTCACAGCACTCACCATAGCACATACCCTCCCCAATGTCCATTACCCCACCCCCCTCTACCAACCCCCCTCCCCCCAACAACCCTCAGTTTGTTTTGTGAGATTAAGAGTCACTTATGGTTTGTCTCCCTCTTGATCCCATCTTGTTTCTTTTCTTCTTTTCCTACCCCCCCAAACCCCCATGTTGCATGAGATCAGGCTTTTGATGGGCGCGGAACACACATGCATGTGCCCACACACGCACACTCACATATATGCTTCAGGTGTTAGTGTCACACTTGTGTGTGTTCTCTCTCCCTCTCTCAAAAAAAAAAAAAAATATATATATATATATATATAGGAAAAGTTTTAGGGTGCCTGGGTGGCTCAGTGGGTTGAAGCCTTTGCCTTCGGCTTGGGTCATGGTCCCAGGGTCCTGGGATCGAGGCCCACATCAGGCTCTCTGCTCGGCGGGGAGCCTGCTTCCTCCTCTTTCTCTGCCTGCCTTTCTGCCTACTTGTGATCTCTATCTGTCAAATAAATAAATAAAATCTTAAAAAAAAAAGTTTTAAATGCTGAAGAATAAATATCTTAAAGTCTGTTGTCCAAGAATAACACTGAGGTTCTAAGAAGCATATCCATTTTCAAATGGTGGGGCAAGGTCTTGCATGACACAAAATAGACTGATTGCTTTTTAGTGTAGCAAAAGCAATCCAGGTTTCAGAGTCAAGAGACCGGGAGTTGAATCCGGTTCTTCCGCTTTCTAGATAAGCAGCCTTGGATAAGACAATGAAACTTTAAGATTTAAAGTATTCAAATCAAATCAAGAAATAAATAAAAATCTTCAAAAACTTGGTAAAACAATAATATATCAATATGGTAAAACAATAATATATCAGAAGTATAAGAACTTGTAGTGGAAGAAACTGAGAATTAAAGTAAATTGCTTTGGGGTGCCTGTTGGAGCATGAACCTCTTGATCTCAGGGTCATGAGTTCAAGCCCCACATTAGGTGTACAGATTGAAACAAAAATTTTAAAAGATTTTATTTATTTATTTGAGAGAGAGACACACAGAGTGAGTGAGTGAGCAGGGGAGGGGCAGAGGGAGAGGGAAAGAATCCTAAGCTCACTCTGGGCTGAGTGCAGAGCTGGGCTCAATCTCATGACCCTCCAGATCATGACCTGATCTGAGAAGGAGTCAGACACTTAACCTACTGAGCCACCCAGGCAAACTGCCCCCACCAAAAAATCTTAAAAAAAAAAAAAAAATTAAGTAAATTGCTCATTTCTCTGAGACCTCAACTGTCCTCACTAGAAAGATGGATCTAAATAACCTGTGCTGTTGTCAGTATTATTGTGAAGAATAAATGAGCTGATGTATGTCAAGTGCCCAACACTGGGTCCCATACACAGCAGATGCTCAAAAAGTACAGTCTTGGCCTTGCTCCCTGAATGCAAATGAAGATGGGTGGGGAAATTGCACTTCAAAGGGCCTCTGTTCTATCTAAGGAAAAAGAGGAACTATATAGGTCAATGATTATGGGTTTGTTTGTCTGTTTTTAAGTAGGCACGGAGGCCAACTGGGGCTTGAACTCACAACCCCGACCCTGAGATCAAGACCTGATTTGAGATCAAGAGTTGGATGCTTAACTAAGTCACTCAGGTACCTGATTGTGGTTCTAAATAAATTCTCTTAACTATAAATGTCTCTGCTGAGAGAAATCTTTCAGTTGGCTTGTTAGAGGTCTTTGCTCTTGCAACAAGTTTAATAAACTTTAACATGTGCTCATTAACTAAATTGTCAGAATAAATTTTGTTTTTAACCAAGGAAGGAGAGATTTTAATTACTCTGGAGCCCATTTTGTGGGGAAAAGAGCCCTCCCTGTTGAAGAGCAAGAATTCTTTGTCCCTTTTCCGGGAGCAAGAACTGTCCCCTTCAGGGTCCTTCTGGCTGGACTAAGAATCAAATTGACATGAGATAGATAAATAGGATAAATTTAATAGTGTAGGTACAGGGAATCCATACAGACATGGAAACTCCAAAGACAAGCAAAATGAGAGCTATACGTCATCCTGAACTAAGAAGGGGTTAGGGACCTGGAACTTCACTGGAAAGGAAAACACTTCATGGACAGTAAGGAGAACAAATGTTTGGTAATTAGATGTTTGCCCTGCAATACAGGTGGGTCACTCAGATAAGATTTATCTCTGCTAATAATCCTTTTTCTGGAAAGAGTCTCAATTTAGATTCTTGTGTGTGGTTAAAGAAGGGACAAAAGTTTCTTTTGCACTCTCAGGGTCTCAAGTGCCTTCAGCTCAGAATAATCCATATGCCAAGTGGCGCACTGGGCGTGGGGGTGGGGTGCTGTCCTGAAACCCTTCAATGCCAAGGAAAAGACGAGGAGGTGGTGTCTTCTAAAAAGAAAGAAAAGAAAAACATCACGGGCTCCATGCAGAGGAAGAAAAGGAGAGGAGAGCCCATTGTTTGACTGACTTGGAGGCTGAGTAACCAGGCGGTTTCTAGGCTTCCAGAACTGTTTCCTTAGCTCTCAGATGGGAACGATGGTACCTATTTCAGAAGCCTCTTTACTGTAAGGCCTATTGTACCAGCCACAGGCTTTTGCAGAACTGTCAAGTGTTAAACAATTTGAACATTTAACACAAAGAATGAATAAATGAATGAAGCAGCACATTGGCTTTGTTTTCGTATCTCAGCCACTCTGATTATCCGTTTGCTTCTCAGAAAACAACATCATGGAATGGCTTGAAAGATACCATCCAATTTTATTTTAGATATAATCCATTTCTTCCCTTCCATCCCAATTTCATTCTTTACAAAAAGGTTGCTGGTACAATTCTTTATATAATGAAATAAAACTTGCCCAACTAGATTAACCCTGCTTCATCTCACCTAGAAGTCCTTCCTTCCCTTTTCATCCTCCCCACCTCCCTCTTTTCCTCAGTTCTCACCCCTCCCTTAAGCCTTCAAGAACCCATAGGCTTCTTCCTCCAAATCCCATTCTTTCTATAGCAAGCATGTGCTGTGTCCTTTGAGGTTGTATGCTTTCCCCCAAATTCAAAGTATTTCCCTCAGTTTTATTTGACTAGTTACAGTTCTTTTCTTCAACCCCCACAATGCTTAAAAGTGTCTTGCACCCAATCACATTACTAAAAAAGAAGTTATAAAAATCCGACTCAATTTCCTTATCACTGGATTGCTCTTTACCCCTATCGGCTCCTGGCTCCCAAACAGAGCGGCCCAGGACCCCGCGGAGCGGCGCGCGAGCAGCCAGGCCCCGGGCCCCTCAGGACTCTCAGCCCGGGGGTCCCGGAGCCCGCCCGCAGCGGGTAGGGCCGGGCCGCTTCCGGCCGCGCAGTTCCTCGCTTATACCCGCGAGCGCTGGGGAACCCCGGACGGGCCCGGCGAAAGGTCGGCCTCCGCGGGCCCAAGCCGAGAGGAAGACTGGGACGCCGCCCGCTTTAGCAGACCCCGGAGCGACCTTAGCGGGGCCTAGCGGCGATCGCGCAGTGACGGGCGCCAGGGCTGACCGACTGCCACGAAGCGACCGCCACGTCAGGGCAACTTCACAAAACCCGGGCGAGGGCGGGTGACGCACACCCGGCGACCGCGGCGGGGTTGGGCCCGTGGCCAGACGAGGAGGCCGACCTCCAGCCCCGGCGCCCGGTTCAGCGACGCCCCCGCCGGCGCCGGCGCCTGCCGGGCCTTCAGGGGAGGCCGGGGGAGCCGCGGAGGAGGCGGCGCCATCGCGAAGCCCGCGCCCCGCCCTCACGCTCACACCCCCACACACCTCCCGCCTGCAGTCCGGGCCCGGGCTGGGCGGCGTCTGCGGAGGCTCCCTCGGCCTGGCCCAATCGGCCCGAGCCGCGCTGACACCCGGGCAGCAGCGGCGCGGAAAGGTGGAGGCGGCGGGCCGGGAGGCGGTAGTCGGGACAGCGAACCGCCATGGAGACCCGCTACAACCTCAAGAGTCCGGGTGAGCAGGGCGGGAGGCGGTGAGCGGCGGCGCCGGGTGGGCGGGAGAGGGCGGACTGACCCTGGGCTCCCGGGCCGGGCACTGCGGTTCCCTCGCGTCCGCCGCCACTCGCGGCTCTGCTTCGGGGTTTCGCGTTTTACGCGAGACCGCCGCCTGCCGGGATGGTGCAGGCCGCAGGGCGGCAGGGCGGGCACCCGCCAGTCGTGGGTACCCGCCAGTTCCCCGCAGCACCCGGACTTTCCCTTTCCTCATGTTGGGCGCGTAGCAGTGCTGGGTCCTGAACTCATCTCTGAGAACAGGTGTAAAGGTGATGTCGGTGGGTAATAATTAACAGTCCCTTGCGGTACCTGAGCCCAGACCGTCGTTATCCCTTCGTCGCTGCCAGCGGACTTTTATTAGCTGTTTGACTCACTTGCATGTGAGGATTTGGTTGTTTAAATATCCCATTTGCAACATTTGGGGAGAATGGAATTACAGACCTAGAGGAAAGATTCTGTACTAAACCAACTAACCAAAGAGCTAAGAAAACTAGTTAGATGAGCCGTGTACTTTAGAGGAAACCACGATTTTTGCCATGACGGCTGACATGATATATGTCTATGTTCAGTCATAGAGACTTCCTGTATTTCGCGCCCCTGCTTCATTCACAGAATAGCCCGAACAGTCCTAGCTTCAAGTTCTTTTCTGGTGCCGTATAAAGATGCAAGAAAAGCCAGCAGCTCTCTCATATTAAGGCAGGCTGGAAATGAATCACTAGGGTCTGTAAATGGTATTTATACTATCTGTACCTTGATAAATTTGTCAGGAGGGAGAAACTCCAGTTAAGCTCTAAATGATAATCCTAGAATATTTGTGATGGCTTGACCAAATATTGCTGCTGCTTATTTTTTCCTTCCAAGAAAGCATCCTTTCAGTAGGAATCAGCAAGATTAGCATCCTTATGGAAAGAGCTGACATTGTGAGTTTTTTATTAAAAAAATACTTAATATGTAGAAACTCCAGAAAAGTCTGAGGATATTGATTGAACAGAGCATTGTGAGCTTGAGTGCGGTCAGGCTGAGATGTGTTCTTAGGGGGACCAAGTGTGTAGAATGGGTCATAACATTTGGGGGGTCCATAGACTCCTTTTTAAAATGTGGTGAAGGCTGTGGACTTTCCAAGAAATGCATTTATACAATTCAATTTCAGGGGGTTAAGGACTCCCCCCTCCAACCCACACCCCGCTCATCTCTTCAGAGCACTTGGGGGAGAAAGGAATTGAAAAGAGAAAGGGAAAGAAAACCTTAGTTTTAAGGTTAGATGGTAGAATGCTTAAACTGTTTAGATTGTCATAGATTTAAATAAAACTACGTGGCTAAAAATGTATGGTGACTCCTTGGTCACATGGTACCAAGTTCCTTAGGACAGCTGAGGACCTTAGTGGAATGTCCAGAGAATAATGGAAATAAAGTAATAGTGCAGTTTAGAATGGCGAACTGGTGGGTCCCAAGACATTGTTGTTAGAGCACATTGCTCAGGTTTGGTAGGTTCTCATACCTGAGGTTATGAAAAGCTTTCAAAATTCTCCAGAATTTTGTACACTTCCAAAGTATATGATCTGTCAGCTGGCTGAGCTTTGGTGGACATGTCTCTGTGTTATAAATTGCTTTCTCTTTTTGGTATCATTTCCTCAAAGGTGGTATTGCTGTTCTACACTAAATGATTTTTTAAGATCTTTTGTTGTTGTTACTGTGTGGATCATTTGGAGTTCATGGTGAAGGTGAATTAGATGATACATGGCACTTACTAGAAATGCTAGGAGGCATGGTGAAAATGCTTCCTTCCTTTGTTTTATTCTCAGTCCTGTGATATTTTTAGAGTAATGCCTATGTGAAAAAAAGTGTTTAAAAGCACTGCACAATGGAAGGTACAGAAACTTTTCTCTGTAATGTGCAGTTGTCTTAGAGGTATGGATCGTACAATTAAGAGAATACATGTAACTGGTTCCGGGCCAGTGCTCTAGCATGTGGATAGTAATATGTTTACTTTGTAATTAGGAAAACTTATTTCTTTGTGATTTTTCTGAAATGGACTTGTGGTTATGGGCAGAGCTCTGTATGGAGCCACCTCCTAAGCCTCTGACTTAGCCTGTCAGTAGTTGCTATGCCTCAAGCTCCCCGATCCCTTTTTGGGTCTGCTCTGGCCAAGGTAGTAGGGTCTCTTAGTACAAAGTAGGGAGATCTAGGTATAAAGAACATTCTGTGGGAGCTTTCTTCAGACAGGCCTGTGGGTGTGTTTAGCAGGTGACTGGTGCATATGAGATCGGTGCAAAGGCACCCACTAACTCCACCAGAAACTTGGGCATGACCTATCCATGCCCTTAATGTGAATTACTGGTGATTTAACATCTTCACCCAGATTTCCCACAGACTGAAAAAAATCTCTATGAGGTAATAAAAAACCCAAACTCATCAATTTACTCTCGTCCCCCAAACTTGCACCTCATCCCTTATTCCAGGGATTGAGGTGCAAGCATCTAGGCACTTGTGGGAACCATCTTTGCTCTCTTGGTCTCGTCTTTACTGCACCCACTAGCCTAGAATGAACACACACACACGCGTGCACACACATGCACACACACAGGCACCAGTCCACGCAGACAAGTATTTATTTATTCGGCCACTGTTGTCTCCAGATCCAGTAAAATAAAATAAAGCAAAACTGATTTGATCACTCCTCACATTGAAAGATTTTCAGTAGCTTTCTAATAGCTGTAGGTAAAGTTCAGAGTAAAGTGTTTAGCTTGGCCTACAGGGCTGCTCATGATTTGATCTTTGTTTGCCTTTCTCACCAACCTAGTTTCCCACAACTGTGCTCCTTTGCTTCCCCGCCCGCCCCCCATCTCCTTTGTATTTTTGCCATGTATCCATCCTGCCCCAAGTGACTGTCCAGATGGAGCCACTCTTCTCACCTGTGTGCCTTGGTCCCTGTTGGAACCTCTGCTTGCAATGGCTTCCCTTTAATCCATTGGAAATTCCCATTCTTCAAGCTTCCTTAAGGCTCAGCCTTGTTCAGCTACCCTGGGCAGACTATTAGGTAGACTATAAGGTAGTCCCTGTATTTGTACACACTTAGTGTTTGTATTGTAATTGTTTTCAGGTCTTTCTCACTATGAGTTTTTTGAAGGCAAGAAGCAGCTCTTGGCTATTCTTCTGTCTCCATCACTCAGACATTCTTTAGATGTTTGTTGAATGGGTACCTTTGTAGGGTCTTTCTGGGCAGAAACACTAGTCCTTAAACATTTGCTTAAGTGCCTTCACTATGGGAGCCGGAAGAGGCACTTGGGGAGCAGACACTGTGTTCATATCCTCCGTATACCTGCCTCCTGCATTTTACGTACGCTTTGGAGGTCAATTATATTAAGATACTTGTTTTCCAAGAGAAAGTAGACACGTGAGAGACAGTGACCTGTAAAAGATCTCTTTAGCTAGAGCTTTTTCTCCCAAGCCCAACTTAAGCCTAGTGAGGTAGAGCCTGGACATGGGAAGATTGCTAATGCCTGGGCCCATGGAGCCTAGAGCCTGGATCTAGAGAGATCATATGGCCTCCATAAGAAAGAACAAGAGCAGGCATGCAGGTGCTCCCCACTTCTTTCCCTGCCCTGGCACATCTTATCTCACCATGGTAGAAGAATTCCTTGAATAACTATGCAAAGAGATAAGAGAGAAGCTGATCAGAAAAAGCTTCCTGACTATGTGATAGCTAGAGATGGAGAGTATCAGGAGTGGCTGACCATGCACTAGCCCCAGTTGCCAGGCAGTATTTTGAAACTTGGCTATTCCATGGAAGTAATATTTCTGCTTGGGAACCAGAGAGCCATGCCATGAAGCCAGCTACATATGCTTACGGCCTGGTTTTGAACCAAGGAAGAACCTTATATCCCAATCTATTTCTGACCTTAATAACTTGTGACGGGGGGAGGTGAGGGGAGGAAGGAAAGGAGAATTATATGAAGAAATTATTGACTCCCATTCGAAAGGTATAAACATTGAAGAAGAATAAAATTAAGTGATTTATTTAAGGATTTAGAGCTACAAAATGTCAGAGCCAGAAGTTTAATGCAGCCTAATTCAGAGTCCATATTCTTTTGCACTAAGGCGTTTATAATATATGTAATTTCAGAAAAAAAAAGATCATGAGAACACTAGACTAGTATTACCTCTGTTTGGCTACATGGCTTTAGCTCTCATATGGTATGTTCCTTTAAATACATTCTTTTTTTCCCCCCTTTAAATACATTCTTAAATCAATTCTGAACCTTTCTTACATCTCTCATAATATCTAGGTATTACTGGGTGTTTATTTTCTTCTCTCCTATTGAACTGAGCTGAGTGGGAAAGAGGCAGAGAAAATGTGGTAAGGGGATGGAATGACATAAAGTCTGTTCTTCAGCTTAATCATTCAGCCGGCTGATGAGGAATGAAGGAAAAAAATCTCTATGGCATCTTTGATTGCTGACAGCAGCCAAATTACCTTCATAACAGCTTCCATGATTTTATTTATATCTAATAATACTAATTTGAAAGAATGATATTTTTGTGTGGCTTTAAATCGGGGTTTTTCCATCTTTGTTCTAAGGGAGCTGTTCTGGTTGAAGAAGCTAGCATGGAAGGGCCTTCAAGCTGTTTACTCCCTTCAACCTAGTCTATCGAAGGGTCCCATGGAACATATACAGGTTCTCATTAAACTTTTTTTCGAACGAAGGATTTTATCTTATTGTCAAATAAGTTTGAAAACCATTGCCTTTAATCAGATGTTTGGAAAGAGATTTTTGGAGGGATAATAGGAAAATTCAGGTAAGCTAATATTTGAGTGCCTACTGTGTGCTAAGCCCCAAGGAGCCTGCAGTGAGTAAATTGTTTAGCAGGAAAGACTGGTGTTAAGTAATTACACATGAGAAGAACTTTAGGGGACTCAATCTAGTTTCTAGGGTAGTGGCTTCCAAACCTGACTGACCAGTAGAATAACTTGGAGAGTATTTCTGGTCTCCACTCCCCTCCAGGATGCCTTAGAAATTTTTATCTGTCCAGGTGGGAATCTCACCTTCCTGAGGAAGTTCCTTAAAGCCCATCTAAGTGGGAACAGCATTGCAAGCTGAGGAGCATGACAAATGCTTGATAAGAAACATTTAGGTAGGGGTGCCTGGGTGGCTCAGTTAGTTAAGTGTCTGCCTTTGGCTCAGGTCATGATCCTGGGTTCCTGGGATTGAGCCTGTGTTGGGCTCCCTGCTTGGTGCGAGTCTGCTTCTCCTCTCCCTCTGGCCCTCCCCCCTGCTCATGTTCTTGTGCTCTCTCTCTCAAATGAATAAATAAATTAAAAAGAAACATACGGGTACATATTGAGACACCCCCCCCCCCCCGTCATGTTCTAGATACGAGGCTTTTGTTCCTTTCTTTAGTTTCTCCCACCACCTGTCCCACGACTACAAGCTCCTTGGTAACCAAAAGTATATTTTATTTTGGTCATAGTGTAACATCTAGTATATACTCAATAAATATTTGATGTTCAAATGCTTTGATCAAGTGAACAAAGTCTGTGCTTATAGGGACCTAGTTCAGTGAAGGAGATGGAAAAGAATTAGTAATTATGGAATAGGATAGTGACTTAACTTTTTCCTCCACTTAGGAACTTTTGATTAATAAGAAATTTTGGGAGCACCTGGGTGGTTCAGTTGATTAAGCAACTGCCTTCAGCTCGGGTCATGATCCCGGGGTCCTAGGATCGAGTCCCACATCGGGCTCCCCCTACTCTGTGGGGACCCTGGTTTTCCTTTGCCCTCTGCCTGCCACTCCCCCTGGTTGTGCTCTCTCTCTGTCAAAGAAATAAAACCTTTCAAAAAAATATGAAATTTTATGCAGAAGTCCTGATACATACTGAACTGTTTGGTTGTATGTGTGTGGCAGGTGTTCTCATTTAACCTGTTTCCCCATAACATTCCAATGTGTACTTCCATATATTTTACTTTTATTGTTTCCTCTGCCTTTTCATACCCATGCATAATTCCTACTGTCTTTCTTTCAGATCTGTATGTGACCTCTTTTCTCTTTTGTCTGCTCTCAGGTTAGGTGCCTCCCTGGTACATACTTTTCTTAAAGCACATATTGAACTACATCAGTTTGGTTTTCAAGCAGAGTTTTGGGGAGCTTGGGCTACCCGGTTTTCCCCTGGCTTTGCTCTCCTACACCAGTATCCTGACTTTTTTTTAGCACCTAAAACTTGAGGTGAGAGGGGCTGGGATCAAAGGATTGACCTTTGATAGCCAGGAAGGAAAGAGGGTACAGATACAGATAGGATTGTAGGTTGTGATAGGATGCCAACAGTCATTTATTGTGGAAGTAAAAGGCTGTGCCATTAACTCCAAGAGATGGAAGAGGAACAAGATGAGGAGTAAACAGGTGTGAAAATAATCTTGGGGTGCTAGTTGGAGTGGGCTGGTGGGCTTACCAGAGAAATTCAAGACATTAGGTGGCATGTGTCCCACTGGAGGTTGTTGATAATAACTCTATAATGGTATCAATGTGCCTGCCTCTGTGACTCCCGGTCCCCACCTCTCCTTTCAGTAACGCTCAGCTGTTTGGGTGTAGATACCAAATAAGAACATGTTGGGTTGGGTCAGCTAGAATTGCATTTTATTAGGGGATTATGAAAAAACTCCTAAGAGCCATATGTGTGGATAAAGAGGGAAGTGAATATAGATGTAAGTGGACATAGAAAATTATGGGGTCTGTGGATTGGCAGTTTTAATTAAGCTGAAGAGTCATTTCAAAAAGGAATTCAAGGGGCACCTGGTTGGGTCAGTCAGTAAAGCTTGAGACTTTTGATCTCAGGGTTGTGAGCTCAAGCCCCACACTGGGCATGGGACCTACCAAAAAAAAAAAAAAAAAAAAAAAGAATTCAGTTAGAACTAGGGAGATTCAGTGACCTCTAGGGACACTCATTTATATTAATGCACGAAAGTGGGTGGAAATTCCCAAGAGGTGGAGGATGTGGGGGGGGTGTCTACTGTTCATGAGCATGAATTCCAGAAGGCACATTTTTGTTAATATAGGCATTTTAACAAGATAGAGTTGGACTACCTGTGTTAGAATCCCAGCTGTCATTTACTAGTTGTGTGACCTTGAACAAGTTATGTTATCTCTCCATGTTTTCAGTTTCTTTGTCTGGAAGATGGGAATAAAAATGGTACCTATCTCATAGCATTGTTTTGAGGATTATATGAGTTATGTTTGAGTGCTAGCAATATGAAGCATATGTAAGTACTTATTAAATAAAAATAGTACTGTCCTAAATATTTAATTTAATATATAATTCTTCTAATGCCTAGCTACCATGTCCTTCTCTTTTCTAATTAATACTGTTATCTCATAATTAAACTTTTACCATACTCAGTTGAGCTAGTCCTCAACACATTTTTACTGAAGTAGGAACTTTTTCATTAGGTTTGTTAATCTGTGCTAATCTCTTGGAAAAGTATATTTTTAATGTCTCTATCCTGTGAATTTATTTTAGCTGTTAAGCGTTTAATGAAAGAAGCAGCAGAGTTGAAAGATCCAACAGATCATTACCATGCACAGCCATTAGAGGTTAGTTTCCATCTTTTACATATGGATTTTAATACTTTAATATTTTAAATGAGTTCCTTAAGTTTTTTTTTTTCATTGCTTTGAGTCGTTACAGATGTGTTTGGTATGGTTTATTGGTATGTTTTACTCCCTGCATTTTCTTAGTATTTATTTTATTAGCCATTCAGAATCTGACATAGTAGGAGCAAATTTCCAGTCTCTATAAAATGATCTCAGATGCTAAATTGGTTTTAGGTTTTGAGTATGGGGGAGGGAGAGGGTCATGAAAAGAACCCCAAACTCTTTATGGTTTGGAAGACCCCTTTAGTGGTTTGAAGGGACCCCTGTAGCTAGTCTGGGCTTCTTGCACAAACATCTCTCTCTCCTTTCAGTCTTCTCATTTGTAGAAGGAGGGTATTTAAATGTGCTCAGTCTGGCTTCCATGATAATAGTGAAAATAAAATATAATAAAATATGTGCAAATATTTTGCACGCTGTAAACTATAAAGTACTCAGGGACCCTAAGATGATGATAGCATATTTATTAACATTACTGACTCTTTATAAATAAATATGCTCTTAAGCATCTATGAGGTATAATTTTTTAAAGTTTATTAAAATAATCCACATTTACAGCAATTATTTGATTATTAAAGGATTCATTTAGTTTAATTAAATCTGTAATCTAATTTATGAATATATAACATTGCTCAGCTGTTTTTAAATGCATTTGTTTAAAAAAGATTAAAAAAAAGATTTAGCTCTCATGGGACATGAATGCTAGATTAAATAGCTTTTATTTATAACTTTTATACTTGAGATATTTTGTGCATTGGAAATTGTTCTAATAGTAATGTGAAACATTTAATTTTTCTCACCCAGGAATATTTCTGGTACTCATTAATAAAGATGATCAAATGTTTTAATGTTAATGATTCCTTGCTGGTTATTGTTTTTATTCAGGATAACCTTTTTGAATGGCACTTCACAGTTAGAGGACCCCCAGATTCTGATTTTGATGGAGGAGTTTATCATGGACGAATAGTACTGCCCCCAGAATATCCCATGAAACCACCAAGCATTATTCTTTTAACGGTAAGAATTCTTGGCTTTTTGGAATGCTTGTGATTTACCTCTTCATGGTGACTGCAAAGCATGGTTAGCAGACTCATTTTCATTAAGAAATAAAGCAGAACATTGTTGTAATTTTGTCTTTGGGGAACAGAACTTGATAGTACAGTTCTTTTCCCCAAAAAATAATTCTGAGGAATTATTGATGCTAATGAATGTACAATTATCATAATGTGGTTGATAGGATTCAATGAATTAGGGGATACAAAGTGCTAGGCAGTGTCTGGCACTTGGTAAATACTCAGGAAAGGGTAGTTAATGTTATTATGTCTCTTAATCACATCATCATCTTCAACTTCTCACCTTTCTTATACTCTTTTCTTCAGTTTTCTCATTTTTACATACAGCTCTGAAAATAAGAACTGTCACAAGGTCCTCAATAAATGTTAGTTTATTATTACCATTTATATCTTAGAATTTCTGTCTGCACATATTTCAGCTCCCTGTGAAGGAAAACTTTTGGTCCAATTTTCTCTAATTTTTCCTGGAGTAGTGTTCATTCAGAGTAAATTCCTCTCTTATTAAGCTCTCCTTCCCTCCTTTCCTTTAATTTGCAGGTAGGTCTAATTATCCTCTAACCATGAAAAAAGCAAAACAAAACAAAACACAAAAGTCTTTTTGTATCTCTCCTACCTCTTTAAGCTGTTTTGTATTCCTGTCTTATGAAATTGCATCATCCTTATGAAAATCACTACTGTCTCAGAGCCGCCCGCACCACTGTCTAGTTAGGTGACACCAGGTCCTTAGGTTTTCCTAGCCTCTGCCTGTCTTCTCTTTTAGACCCCTCACAGAGCCTAGCTCAGTACCATACTCAGAGGAGGATATCAGGACATCATGATACGTCAATTACTTAGATTTCAGAAAGGTGCTACAACTTCTAAAAACAGCTCTTACTGTTTTACAAGTATTTGTAGAGTGTCTATAAGAGGACAAAAATCTGTATCCCATTGGAGATTATATTCTTTTCAAGTTTTCTTTTAAAATTATTTATTTATAATATAAATATATTTATGCTTACAAAGTATAAAACATTAAATACATACATAGTTTTTTAAATGTCTTGTTTATTCCTAAGGCTAATGGACGATTTGAAGTAGGCAAGAAAATCTGTTTGAGCATCTCAGGACATCATCCTGAAACTTGGCAGCCTTCATGGAGTAGTAAGTATTAATTTAAATCTTCTACAACTCTAATCAATTCATAAGTATAAAGTATAACACCCTCTTGAGACTGAAAGCTGTTTTAGATAATTTGCTGTTATTGAGTAAAGAATAAAAATTCTTTCCTTGTCTTATTTTTGCCATCATTTTAATACAGCCACCCTACCTGTACCTCTTCAGTGAAAGCCCGTGTGTCTTTTTTCTCTTTCCAGAGTAAGCCAATTCCTTTTACAAAACAACTTAGATTGATGTTTACTTTTTATTCCAGTAAGAACAGCATTACTAGCCATCATTGGGTTTATGCCAACAAAAGGAGAGGGAGCCATAGGTTCTCTAGATTATACACCAGAGGAAAGAAGAGCACTTGCCAAAAAGTAAGTTTTGCATTTCATTCTTTGTTAAGATTCAAATATTATTCTGGGTAATGGCTGAGAGGGGATAGGCTCAGTCTCTGACTTTGTGAGTTACCTTGGTTTCAGGGTCTAGTCTAGGTTTGCTGTTTTAGGATTTCATTTGTAGCAGTTTACTGCTCAGGGGTGACCAGAGTCTAAAGAATTGATTTCATGCTGTCTAGTTTTAGAAAGTAGTTGGTAATATCAGCCTGCAGTGGGAGATACCTTTTCCTAGAAAACGGTTCTGATCATCTGTCTCTACTTGGGCAGAATTACAGATGGGAAAAAAACCCAACATAATTGTTTATATGTAGCTTTCCGTAAGATTAAAAACTTCTTGAGGGTAGGGAGGGAGTCCACTTTTATCTTAACATCTGCAGTATTAGGCTCAAAGCAAATGCTCAATAAATAACCCTGAATAAAGTAAAGGAGATTTTCTTTGTTACATTATGGCTTCCTAGTGGTCTTCCCTTCTCATTTTTTTCAGATGCGTTCTATCCGTATAACCCAGATTAGTCATCAGATTCAGAGTAGCCTCTCCTTTGAGTAGTGCAAAAACTAATTCTTTCTGTCTCTTTTTTTCTTTTTTTTAAAGAACAACTTCTAACTCAGTTTATTTTTTAATCAGTGTGCATAGCGAAGAGACCTTGTAAGAAATCCTATCAAGGTACTTTCCAATCCTAGAATACTAGACCCAACCCTCAACAAATGTTAAAGATTCCAAAATTGCAGTGAGGTGAGGAGGAAGAGTATTAAAAGTCACTTACTTCTGTAATTCTTGATCTTGATCATTTTCCTGCTTTGGACTCTGCTGTCTACCACTTCTCAGACATATTATGTTAATTAAATTACAGTATATCTTACCCTTCCACCGCCCAGAATATGTCCTGTGTAGATATTTGTTAAATCAAACAGATTTTAGTGTCTGAAAGATTTGATAGACTCTTGGATTTCATCAGCAGCTTTTCTTTTTAAACCTTATTTCCAGGTTCTGGGGATATACCTTACAGCAGCTGTTATTCACAAATTACATGTACTTGAATATATAACATTTGTTTCTATTTGATTTTCTTGGTTGACTTTCTGTCTTGATACTTTTATCCAGTTCATTTCATGTATAAGGAAAAAAAGAACTTTTGTGTTTTTGTTCTAGACTTCCCAGTGCATATACTCTAGGTTCTTAGTCTATGATAGAGGCTTTTTAAAAACATGGTTTTGCATTAGTCCATGGTAGCATATTGTCCTTGTGGATAAACTAATATATTAAAAGTTAACCTTCCCCCCCGCCAAAAAAAAATTAACCTTCCCCTTTAAGTTTCATCTGGCTTCTCAGTTAAGAGTGGACACACTTTAATGCAAATAATTTGGATACAGCTGACTCTTAAAAGCATATGGACAGCTGTGCTGCTTCTGGTGAAACACAAATATTCAGCAACAAGTACTAAGTTAACAATACTTTTACATATATTTTGTTCACATGAAGTTGTTTAATAAATTTAAACAGCATGTTTTTAAAGACCAAAGGCTTCTATTATGTTGAAGTGGGAAAGCAATTAAACAGTTTTTAAAATTTTTTTTTAAAATTTATTTATTTGTCAGAGAGAGAGGGAGAGAGAGCAAGCGAGCACAGGCAGGCAGAGTGGCAGGCAGAGGCAGAGGGAGAAGCAGGCTCCCCGCCGAGCAAGGAGCCCGATGTGGGACTCGATCCCAGGACGCTGGGATCATGACCTGAGCCGAAGGCGGCCGCTTAACCAACTGAGCCACCCAGGCGTCCCCAATTAAACAGTTTTATAAAAAGTTCAGCAATGTAGCCATATGTACTTATGTATGTTATACATATTTACTTCCAGTCATATAATTCCTTAGCACTCTTGTGGACTTTAGGGCACTTTTGGCTATCTCTGGAATACAAAGGGGAAAATGAAAACATAGAAAAACAAATTAATCTTGGGAAGTAGTCTAATTAACAGATTTATCTCGAGTCTGCTTAATAATAATGAGTGATACATTTCAGAGTCTTTGGATTTTATACGAGTTGTCTGTCTTTCAAATTATACTGCTATATTTTATTTTTGTGTTTTTCCAAGTTTTTATTTAAATTCCAGCTACTTAACATACTTACATGTAGAATTTAGTGATTTATCACTTGTGTCCAACACCCAGGGCTCATCACAAGTGCCCTCCTTGATCCCCATCACCTGTTTAACTGCACCCCCTGCCCCTCCACCACACACACCTCCCCTCCCCTCTGGTAACCCTCAGTTTGTTCTCCATAGTTAAGAGTGTGTTTTGTGGTTTGCTTCTCTCTCTTTTCCCCCCTTCACTTGTTTGTTTTGTTTCTTACATTCTACATATGGGTAGAATCATATGGTATTTGTCTTTCTCTGACTGACCTATTTCACTTAGCATAAGTTATACTGCTATTTAGTTGAATAGGGCTTGTGAATTTTTTCCCTAGAAATATCTGTAAATTCTATTTTTGGTGGCTTCTTTACTGTTTTATGTATGTTTCAGCTAAAATATAATTCAAATTTTATAATGGACTTTTTTCCACAGGCTTAACATAGTTTTGTTATGTGTGATCTTGAGGGCAGTGTAGTTAGACATTGTATATATTTTGCTGTATAGCTCTAAAGCTTAGTTTTCTTTAGATAGTATGTTGGAAAAAAAGTGGAAGCTAAGCCCTGGATTTTATTTTTTTAACTTTAGATTTTTAAAAATTGAGATGTAACTGACATGACTTTTTGTTGTTTGATTTTGTTTTTTTGAAAGTTTTATTTATTTAAGTAATCTCCACACCCACCATGAGGCTTGAACTCATGACCCTGAGATCAAGAGTTGCATGCTTTTCTGACTGAGCCAGCCAGGCGCCCCAACATGAGTTTTTTTTTTTTTTTTTAAAACACCAACCTAACTTGTATATTTGTCTCAGAACTGTAATAGTGCCATAACTGTCTAACTTAATGTAGATGAATATGATATGGAATTATTCAGGGTTCTTTTATTTTAAATTGAATCATTCAGTATTTGAGTATCTTGAATTGACATTCAGGTATTTGATTTATACCCATCAAAATAATTATTTCCTACCAGATCACAAGATTTCTGTTGTGAGGGATGTGGCTGTGCCATGAAGGATGTCTTGTTGCCTTTAAAATCTGGAAGTGATTCAAGCCAAGCTGACCAAGAAGCCAAGGAACTAGCTAGACAAATCAGTTTTAAGGTACTCTAAATTCGTGAACAGATTCTAACTATGTGACCCTTTTGTTTACTGCCAAATTCTGGATAGAAAGTAAAGCAATATAGTTCTGTTGCAATAAGGTTTTACAAATAAGTTTTTCTTATTCCAAAACTAATAATGTACATTCACAAAGGAGTCCAGCACAGTAGTTAAGGGCGTGGACTCTAGTCCACAGTGCTGTGGTTCGGATCCTAGCTTTGCTCTTCATTGGTAGTAGGACATCAGACATGTTACTTGGCCACTCTGTCTGTACCTTTTTCTTATCTGTAAATAATGATGTTACTTATCTTGTAGGATTTTTATAAGGATTAAGGGATATAATACTCAATATAATACTCACATAAGTGTATTGTATTTAGAACTGGCCCTGATACTTAATAAATTTTAACTATTATTCAGAAGATAGAGTAATTTAGAAGAAAATAACAGTCATGCATAATCCCATCCCCAAGAAATAACTGCTGTGAATATTTTGGTATATCTCCCTTATGTCCTTTTTTTCCTGCATATGTTTTACTCAAACATAGAATTGCTTCTGGATTTTAGTTAGCCCTATTAAAAAATGTCAACCTGCATCAGGTAGCATGCTGCTTCCTCCCTATTCACCTCTCGTACATCCCGTCTGTCCTTTCCTATCCGGTTCTTGCAAGAAATTTTTCCTTCTGTTCATTGTGTTGGCTAGAAGAGGAGGTGCTTAATAAGTGTTGGTTATTTTCTTCCTTCTGAGGATTCCTTCTGTACTTAGAATTGCTTTTCTGAAAAAGCCAGATGTATTTTGTACAACAGAATTTCGGATTTTAGGAAATACCAAACATACATCATATTTTAGTACCTGCAGTGGGATCTGGGGCAGTACCCCATAATCGATTCTATTAACATTCCCTCAGCAAACCTGGGAATGTCTACAGTAATGTGGGATAAAGACTGTTAATAACCTCACATGTCACACTTCACCTGGAAGTTACAAACAACTTAATTTGGAATTGTGGATTATGAACCACGGGTGTTAGTTTTGTCTTTCACCAAGTAACAGATTCCTTGAGAACAGGTTTTGTCTGTGCTTCTTCCTGAAATACCTAGCACAGTCTCAGACACAGGAGTGCTTTAGGTTTAACCGATTGATAGTTGATATTAAATTAGCAATTAAAATAAGTCCAACAGAGGATTAGTAGGTGTGGCTTATTCTGTATGTTTCCTGTTCTAACATTGCTCTTGGGTGTACCTTTTTTATAGGCAGAAGTCAATTCATCTGGAAAGACTATCGCTGACCCGGACTTAAACCACTCTTTTTCACTAAATGATTTACAGGATGATATACCTACAACATTCCAGGGTGCTACGGCCAGTACCTCGGTATGGCTCTTCCCTTTTACATATATGTATGTCTGTATCATTATCATTATTTGCAGTAGGTATAGACCTTTAGATGAAATACCTGAATATTTTGATTCTCCTGACCACCTCTCCCTCTAATGAGTCAGATTATCTTAAGCAAATTATTCCTACTTTTTGGGTCTTTTTTCTTATTACATGAGGTTGGGCTAAATAATTTTTAGGTCCTGTCATCTCTCTGGAATTCTGTGATTTCTCTGAAAAGTTAGTTACAGTATAGCACTACACTTTGAATAAAACAAAATATACATACATTAGCCACTTTTTTTTTTAAGATTTTATTTATTCACTTGACAGAGATCACAAGTAGGCAGAGAAGCAGGCAGAGAGAGGAGGAAGCAGACTCCCTGCTGAACAGAGAGCCTGCTGTGAGGCTCGATCCCAGGACCCTGGGATCACTACCTGAGCCGAAGGCAGAGGCTTTAACCCACTGAGCCACTCAGGCACCCCATTAGCCACTTTCTATGAATTTTTTTTTTTAAGATTTTATTTATTTATTTATTTGAAAGGCAGAGAGGCAGACAGAGAAAGAGGAGGAAGCAGGCTCCCTGCCAAGCAGAGAGCCTGATGCGGGGCTCGATCCCAAGACCCTGGGATCATGACCTGCGCCGAAGGCAGAGGCTTTAACCCACTGAGCCACCCAGGCGCCCCACATTAGCCACTTTCTAAATAAGCACTGTTTCTTTAGCAGGTTTGTTAAGCTGCATTAACTCTCAGTTAATAAAGGACTAGAGTCAAAGATTTGCCTCAGACCTGCTCTGCCTAGTACTGTAGCCACTAGCTACATGTAGCTATCTAAATTTATACTTAAATTATTCAGAATTAAACTAAATTTAAAATTCAGTTCCTCAGTCACAGTGACACATTTCAAGTAATCAGTAGCCACCTGTGGCTGGTGGCTGCCATATTGGACAGCAAAGGCATCAAACATTATCATCTCAGAAAGTTCTGTTGGACAGTGCTGCCTTGCACATAATTAAGTGCCCAATAAATAATTGTTGAATGAAAGGTTAAATGAATACTATGTGTCTTGTTAGTTCTGCCCTGACCTGTTGTCCAGATATTGGTGGGTATAGGTCATCAGAGATTGATTAAGAAAATTTGACTGGATAGTTGCTAAATAAGTAGGACTATGGGGGGAAAATATTGTTTTTCTTTATATATGTTAAAAGAAATATCTTTTTGGTAACATTGTTTGGGTGAGTAGCTACATCTTTTTTTCCCCTCTACAGTTTTAGAGAGTATTTTAAAGGGTCAGGAAAATTGAAATAGAAGCTGGCAAATAGAGATTTGCCTTTTCCTCAGGAATAAGTTAGTATAATGTGGGACTGAATGGTCCTGAGTGGTTGTTCTTTCCTTTTCATAGAGTGAGATGGGCAGAGAGAAGTAGGTTGGAGAGAGAAGGGGAGAGGTGCACAGGAGGAAGTACTTGGAGGACTAGAGATGAGGGGGTATGAGGAAAAAGCGGATGCTGAGAGTTGAATAATTTTTACATGATTCCCCTGTAATTATGAATTGCAGAGGGATATTATAAATTAATTTTGAAGTATTAAAAAATTGAGATTACTTTTAGTTGTTTTTTTTTTAAAAGATTGTATTTATTTATTTATTTGACAGAGAGAGATCACAAGTAGGCAGAGAGGGAGGCAGAGAGAGAGGGGGGGGAAGCAGGCTCCCCGCTGAGCAGAGAGCCCAATGTGGGGCTCGATCCCAGGACCCTGAAATCATGACCTGAGCCGGAGGCAGAGGCTTAACCCAGTGAGCCCCCCAGGTGCTCCTACTTTTAGTTTTTAGTTAAAAATGGAACCATCTCATTTCAGAGAGGGGAGGGTGGTTATCTTTTTTCATCTAAAAGGACAGTCACGGGGCGCCTGGGTGGCTCAGTGGGTTAAACCTGCCTTCGGTTCAGGTCATGATCCCAGGGTCTTGGGATCAAGGCCCACATTGGGCTCTCTGCTCAAAGGGAAGCCTGCTTCTCCCTCTCCTGCTGCCCCTGCTTGTGCTCCCTCTCTTTCTGTGTCTCTCTCTGTCAAATAAATAAGTAAAATCTTTAAAAAAAAAGTTTGATCATTAAAAAAAAAAAAAGAAATACAGGCAAAGAAATTAAGAAGTTTAAGTAAATTACATTGTACAACCAATAATATTATTACAGTGATATTTTCCATTTTGATTTGGTTTGATTTGACTTGTTTTAGTGTTCATTATTGCATTATAGTTGATGTACAATGTTACACTAGTTTCAGGTGTGCATTTTGATATTAAAGTACATAAAGCTTAGAATTCTTTTTCATAGATAGAGATCACTGATACCAATTCTGGTTAAAACACTGAGAAGTAATCAATTGCTATAGTTGCAAGTTAAGCTTTTAGTTATATTTACATACAGATTATCTCAGAGTATAATTACATAATTTGATCACCATGGACGTAATTGAAACTTGGTTTTGGCTAGGGGTGGCTGCTTTACATGCAAGTGTAATATAAATTCACTAAAATGTTATACATCAAATCCCAGATAAGCTATGTTTTTTTAGCCTTGAGGGGGCGAGAGATTGCCCAAAGTCTAAATACAGCAGATAATATCAGGCCATCTGTTGCTTTTTGATGCAGACTTTTTTAGCTGTGTAGAAATGAGGAAAATACTGATGGTAGTTTTATGTTATTCCAGTCTGTCAGATTTTTTTCCCTCTTCCTAGGTATTGAAGTTCTGAATAAGCCGTTCCATTTTGTATTAAAAAGCAAACACAAAACTCCTTCACAGATGCTGGTTATTCTAGATCATTATAGAAAAACTTATGTATTACAAGGGAATTATTTGTGATTGATGGTGTTTTAAATTAATTCAGTTAAATACATGTCATATACTTCTACCTTCCCCCAAATGGTCGCTTCATCTTAACTAAGGAAACAGAAACTGGTATGACTTAAGTCTTCATTCAGTGATAGATATATTTGGACAAGTTTAGGTCAACAGCAAAAATTTAGAAGTCCTACCACCAATTGTACACAGCATTTTGAAAATGCTAAAGCCAACTTCATGTGAACTGCCAAAATTTTGTCCAATTAGTCCTTAAACTCCAAGCAATCTAGGTTCCTCTGGGTCTGTAACCTTCGGGTGTTACCATTTTCCCTTGATGGGATTGTTTTTTGTTGGGGGGGGGGGATTGTTTTGAATAGGAAAAATTTTAGAATTTTATGATGTCTCAGTGCTAGTCAGTAATAGTAATATAGCCAGAAGGATCCTGAAATATGGGAATCTAATTAAAGCAGTATGTCTATAAAGTATTTCCATTAAGTGCATGTACTAAAAATATCATCTAAAGCCAATGTTTTAATGGATTGTTCTCAATTTTTTTTGAAAGATTTTATTTTAGAGAGAGGGAGTGGGTATGCATGAGGGGTGAGGGAGGGAGAGAGAGAGGGAAAGGCAGAGAATCTGAAGCAGACTCCTCCCCAAGGTCGGAGCCCCTTGGGTGGGTGGATCTCAGACCCTGAGATTATGACCTAAACTGCAACCAAGAGTCAGCCCCTCAACCGGCTGAGCCACCCAGGTGCCCCTAAAATGTATTAATCATACCAACAAGGGTCTACAGAACTCTTCTAAGTAATGACTTTCTAAAATTCTTAATCTGTGGGGTGCCTGAGTGGCACAGTGGGTTAAGTGGTGGTCTCTTGGTTTCTGCTCAGGTCCTGACCTCAGGGTTGTAAGAATGGGCCCCCAGTTAGGGCTCAGAGCTCAGCCAGAGTCTGCTTGAGATTCTCTTCCTCTGCCCCTCCACCCTGCGTCTGCATGCACTCTCTCTCTCAAATAAATAAATAAATCTTAAAAAAAGAGATAACAAAACCTAAATGTAGTGTCTCCAAAGGGGATATTAACAGTAACAGTATTTATAATGACTAGCATTTAATCAGCAGTTGTGTGCCCTAAGCACCTTATATCGTTACTCCTTTTAATCCTTACACTACAGAATTGGGTATTATCCTTACCGTACAGATGAAGGAGCTGAGTCTTAGGCTGAGTAATTTGCTTAGGATCCTGCATCCCCAAAGTGAAAGAGCCAGCCGAGTAATGCTAAGGCTCCCTGTTTTAGTCAAGTATATGGGCATTGTATTCTCCCCTCAAACTAATGGAAAAAATAACACATATAAAATAAAATCTAAAATAGAATTAATCTCTTGTGCTGGTTTCTGGACTGATAGCACCTTCATGTTTTTCCTTAAGAGCCTTCCATGTAAGCCTTTATCACTTTTGCTGAATCAGACACTTCTGGCTTCTTGGTGGAGCAGTTAGAAGAATGGGAGATTTCAAATGGAATGTTGCTGTATCAGCTACTATATAATTCAGCTATTCCCACTGGGTGCTTATTAAGATCCCATATAATGTCTGTGACAATGTGAGACCTCATAAAATGCTGCTGCTTTGTGGATCTGCTCCCTTCAGAGCTCCTTGTTGCTGGGAGTCTTGGAGTTTGAAGTTCCAAGTTCACGCAGCTCTAATTCAGTACCGGCATTGACTTTTATTTAAAGTCAGTAGTTCCTTTTTTATCTCTGTGTTATGGGTCACTACGTTTGAGTACTTCCAAAGGACAGTTTTAAGAAACTCAGATTATTCACACCTTTTTTTTTTTTAAAGATTTTTATTTATTTCTTTGACAGACAGAGATCACAAGTAGGCAGAGATGCAGGCAGAGAGAGGAGGAAGCAGGCTCCCTGTCGAGCAGAGAGCCCGATTCGGGGCTCCATCCCAGGACCCTGAGATCATGACCTGAGCCAAAGGCAGAGGCTTTAACCCACTGAGCCACCCAGGCGCCCCTATTCACACCTTTTAATGTTGAAATAAATATCAGATTTAAAGTGTAATTTCTTCTGTAGGTAACTTAGGTCAGCAGTTTCTTCCCTAATGTTTATAGCTTTTGCCAAGACAAAGCCCATCCTCTTCCTTTGTTTAGACTTTGAGGGGTTCCTGGGTGGCTCAGTTGGTTAAGCTGCTATCTTCGGCTCAGGTCAGATCTCGGGGTCCTGGGATCGAGGCCCTGTGTTAGGCTTCCTGCTCAGTGGAGAATCTACTTCTCCTTCTCCCTCTCCCTGCCTGCTTGTACTCTCTCTCAAATAAATAATAAAATTTTTAAAAAAATTATTTGAATTACATTATTTGATTTTTTCCCCTTCTAGATAGTGAAATTTTCTCTAATGGAAAGTAGTTTAAATGTTTTATATTTACTCACTTTTTAAAGTTATTCTGAAGAAAACATGCATTCTTATTTTTTATTTGAAAGTGTATTGGTGTTAATATAACCAGCTCAAGGTATTTTCAGTAAAAGAATTAAAGGCCATCGGGTTATTAGAGGTAGAGTTAAGGGGGTCTATAGAAATAAAATGGAATTTGTATTTTGTAGAGCTTTCTTTTCTATAAACCGTATTTAAGATTTTGAATCATGTGGCACCACATTGTGGTTATCCTTGACCAAGCAGTCATTGTAGGAATAGAAAGCAGTTGGTATCTTGTGCTTTGTGGGGCCAACTAGTGTGCCAAAGTATGCTTTACATACATAAAGTAACACAATTCAAATAGACAGTAAAGGGTTCTTCTAGATTGTGCTTAATTCATTTGACAGGAGTTAAAAGATAATCCTGTCTTGGAAACCACATCTAATTTTTATGACTGTACTGCTGTGGAGAACGTACGGTTTGAAATTCTTCCCTGTGCTGTATGATTGTTGGTGGCAGCATGTTGATGCAGTTAGATAATGTTGGAAGAGACATGGTTCATGAGAGGTCAACACTCACTGTTGAGAGTGAAACTCTTTGCCGTTTAGTTTGGCAAACTTTCAAGCTGAAAAGAAATCAGATTGCTTCTTTCCTTGGCTCTCCTGCAAGAAGTGAGGTGCCCAGATGTTTAACAGATATTGCTGGAGTTACACCTGAAGGGAGAGTAGAAAGCCATCTCTAGAGCAGGTGGCTAAACTCTGTCCTCATCTTGTTTGTTCCTGGTAAAGTCCTCCTCTGCCTGATGCGTAATCAGAGTAAGTTGTGTTGTTGGCTTATTTGGGAGAATGAGTAGTTACAGCATTCAGATCGTTCTGGGTAGTTTTGCCTTTAGTCATATTCTAGTGCTCTGAGATTCTTTGTACTCTTGAATAAATAACAGGTATATATACAAGTTTTCTTTGCCAGTTTCAAACAAAGTTTCCTAAAATTTCCTAGTATGGAGCCCAGAACTCCTCAGCAGCATCTCTTCAACAACCTGCTCAGCCTGTAGTTAAGAATACCTCCATGAGCCCTCGACAGCGCCGAGCCCAGCAGCAGAGTCAAAGAAGGTCGTCTACTTCCCCAGATGTGATCCAGGGCCAGCAGCCAAGAAACAACCACACCGATCATGGCGGATCTGCAGTTCTGATTGTCATCTTGACTTTGGCGTTGGCAGCTCTTATATTCCGACGAATATATCTGGCCAATGAGTACATATTTGACTTTGAGTTATAATATTGTTTCGTGTCTTAAGAGCTGTGACTCAACTGCTTCATTAAACATTCTGCATTGGGTATAATCTAAGAATTGTTTACAAAAAGATTATTTTGTATTTACCCTTCATTCCTTTTTTGATCCTTATAAATTCATTATAGATATAGCTAGACTTTCAGACTATGTCTGCTTAGTTTAAGGGACTGGAAGTCAAAGTCCCTTGTCTCACCATATGACCTGCTTTACAGAGAAATAACTTATTGTTGTTTCTCATGCCTCAGCTTCTTTTTATGTAAATTTGTGATACTTTTCTGTATGACTCTTTTTGAAATTTTTGGATTGAAGAAGGTGTTTTAAGTTCCAGTGAGTATTACTGGTTACTCAATACCATTTATTGAGTACTCTGTTTCTACTTATGTAGAATGATAAAGGGATAAGAGTTGGAAAGGGAAGGTAGAGCTCTTCAAATAGCTTGGTGAGAATGTCATTCATAGGAGATATACTGGGATGCCCATTCTGTGACTTACTTTGTGTCCTAAATGTCATTCAGTGAAAGTAACTATTTCAGTCAAACATTTATGAGGAAATGAGATCTTTGTTATTGGATGTTATTTGGAGGTAATAATGCTTTGTAACCACTTTGATATGCTGTTATCCCCTTCTCTCCCAAATGCACACAAGATTGACAAAGAAAGGAAGGAAACAGTCCTCCATAGATCTTTTTTTAAGGAAAGAAGGGTCCAAGCCAGGAAATCACTTGGTTTCCTTCCAGAAGTCAAATGGAAGGATCTTCAGATTTTAATGTTTGCTCTGCTTTGAACTGTATCTCTTTTGGAGGCATTATATGCCTAGCTTTGTAATCACTATAAATTTAATTATTGTAGGAATATGTATAATGTTGAAATATTTCATGTACCATTTTAATAGAAAAGCTCAGGGCCCAAGTAAAAGTGATAGAAATTAGAAAAACCTTTCATTAGAATTGTCTACCTAATCAGAGCCCAAGAAATAATTTTCAGTGCAAAATCAGTATATAAGTTAGTGCTAGCTAGCTCCATGGATTCTGGCAGATAATTTTATCATCATAATGCCTGGTGAGAACATATAATCACAGAAAAACATTGCCTTCAGCACATTCAGTATAGCATTGAGGGCCCTCTTGAGAGTATTTGTTAATGAAGATTTAATTTTTAGATACAGGCAGTCCCCTGCTTTCAAATAGGTTATATTATAAAATTGCATTTGTGAGTTATTTATTTTGTTTTGTTTACAACTCAGTGTTGTAAATGGCGTTCAGGTTCTAGACAAGTCCAAAAAGTTAATCCATAATGTATCTTGAATACTTTGGGGGATGGTGTTCATAAAGTCCTTAATGTAGTTTTAACTAACTGAAATTATAGACAAGATAGAAACAATTTGTAAAATGGTATTAAAGGCAAATTTAATTTTTACTGCTGCGATGGACTTTTGTTCTGTTAATTATCAGACACAATTTCTATTTTCATCTAATAGCCATTTTCCTTTATGTCCACATCTAAAGTAAGAACATACTGTATACTATTATATAATACAGAATTGTCTTAAACTTTAATAAATTAGCATTTTAAAAGTGTTTACAGATTGTTTCTGTTATATCTACAGCCAAAGTTGGTAAAGTCTTAAAAAGCTCAAGGACTTTATGAAGACCCCCTCTGTCAGGAAGATTATAGGTGACCATTTTATAACTTTATTGCCGTGAGAAAGCACATTCTGAAGTCTTGGTTTGGAACACAAAATATTATAGATATTAGTTCAGTGGTCTCCTAGCAAGAGGTCACTGACCCACCTGGGAAGACCAGATAATGTCACCACCAGAGAAGAAGCAAGTCTCCCCGCTCTCAGCCTATGCTGAGATTAATCGTGTGCGTGCTAGGAACAATCTTCCCTCCACTTCCTCCCAGTCAGACCTGAGCCGGCCTCTGGATCTGTGTGATCTTGTTACGTGTTTCCATGGGGTGTATCAATACTTTAAGATTGATTAAGCCAAGAAGATTTTGCACTGTGCAGGTCCTTCTCTATCTGATTCGCCTCTCTTCCCTCTCCTGTCAACTGACAGGCCACCTTCTTGTTTGTTTTGGCATTTTTTAAGCGCCTGATAATACATATCTGAAAGTGGCATCTTCTTTGTTCTTTCCCTTTCGGCTCACAGATGCTACCTAAAAACCCTTAAGTTGTCAGTTGGATACCCATCGTGGAGCCGATGAGCAAAATCAGTCTTTGCGGCTATTCTTACTCGAATGCCACCTGAAGAGACTTCAGAAGACTGTTATTTTTAAAGCCCCGGTTTATCCCTTTAATTAGAGTGTAAGGACAAAACCAGGTGTGTGATCTGGTTAGTAAAGGCTTAGGAATCCTTCCCCCAGTCCTCAGATTTAAGTTAATTCATGGCTTTTTCTTTGACCAACAAAGCACATGAGTACATATCAAGGTAGTTAAAATAGCATGCTCGAAAAAAACATAATGTCTCTTTCACCTGTAACTGTTTCAGCCAATGAAAGCTTTCAAATTTTATGTATTGTGGGGCTTTTATGTAGCACTTTACATTTTCATGCTGCTTATTGTTTTATTCTACTGAAATAAATGAATTTCATCAAAATTCTCAATGAATTTTTTTAAAAGCCTTTAAATTGTTTATTATTTTGACTATAGCAATATAATATTTCCTATTTCAGGAGAATAAGAAATCTTCTTGTTATTTTTGGCTATGAATAAACCTTCTGGTATCTTGAGACCTCCCATTTTTATAGACCACAATCTGTAAACAGGCAAACCTCACACATTTGGATTTACTTGAGCAGAATTCTAAGCTGAAGTACTGTTGCATTATTTGCAAGTAAGTATATGATAAGTGAATGCATTTAGTGAACCTGACTCTTAAAGACTAATGTGTGCATTAACATGGGTGCTATTTAAGCCTTGTGGGAGGCTGTACATTGCTCAGAAGCTGTTTGGAACACCTCTTGAACAGTTGCCTTCAGACCTAGTTTGAGCTGCTCAATAAAACCAGTGACTTTATTCATACCGTGTTCTGACCACAGGTTGTATTCTTTATGTTATTCGGTCTTCTGTCCATCCAACCTCCTTAAATACTCTCTTATGTCTTACCACTTCTCTCTGTGTTCTTTGCCATTACCCTAATGAGCCTTCATCTCCTCTGAATTAGTGCAGTAATCTCTAACAAGTTTCCAGTCTTGCCCCGTTCCTCACCCCTCTGCCAGAGTCTTCTCTAGTGTGCAGGTCTGATTCTGTCTCCTAAGATAGGCTCCCATCCTTAATGCAGGTTACAAGGCTGTGTGTAACCAGACTCCCATTGAGCTCTCTGACCTAATACGACAACAGATGCCTCCTGGGGCCTTTCCACAGCGTTGAGCTTGAGCCACTGGGGCCAATCCTCTGTTCTGAGAGAAATAAGCAAATGTTAGTTATATATCCACCGCCTTGCACCATATACAAAACTCAACTCAAAATGGACCCAAGACCTTAATGTTAAGAGCAAAAACCATGGGGCACCTGGGTGGCTCAGCGGTTGAGCGTCTGCCTTTGGCTCAGGTCATGATCCCAGCTCCTGGGATCGAGCCCCGCGTCAGGCTCCCTGCTCAGTGGGCAGCCTGTTTCTCCCTCCCCAGATACCCTCACTTGCTATCTCTCTCTCTCTCGTAAATAAATAAAATCTTAAAAAAAAAAAAAAAGCTAAATAACCATAAAATTGTTAGAAGAAAGCATAGTAAATCTTTGTGACCATGAGTGAGGCAGTGGTTTCTTAGATATAAGACCAAAAACACAAGTATTTTATCAAAACAAACCCTTTGTGTTTCAAAGAACATCATTAATAAAGTGAAAAGACAATCCCAGATGGGATTTGCAGATAAAATATCTTATAGGAGGCTTGTATCTAGAATATCTAGAGAACTCATAACTCAATAATGAAAAAGATAACCTGACTTAAAAACAGCAAAGGGTGTGAATAGATATTTGTACAAAGAAGATGCACAAATGACCAATAAACATGGAAAGATGCCCGAATATCATTAGTCATTAGGAAAATGCACATCAAAAGTACAGTAAGCTACTTCACATCCACTATGATGGCTAGAATAATACAGGTGTTGGTGAAGATGTGGAGAAGTTGGAATTCTCATCCATTTTTGGTGGGAATGTAAAATGGGACAGCCACTTTGAAAAACTGGTAGTCCCTCAGAAAGTTAAGCAAAGAGTTACCATATGACCCAGCCATTCCACTCCCAGGTATATTACCAAGAGAAATGCAAACACATTCACACAGACTTCTACAGTAGTATTCATAGCAGCATTATTATTCATAGCCTCAAACTGGAAACTCAAATGCCCATGGACTAAGATAAACAAGGTGTGCTCTGTCTATATGATGGAATGGTATCTGGCCATGAAGAGGAATGAAGTTCTAATATATAGGACAACATGGATGAATCTTGAAAACATCATGCCAGGGGGAAAAAAAAAGATCAAGTCCGGTGAAGTCAGACACAGAAGGCTACATAGTGTATGATTCTGTGTATATGAAATACCCACCTTAGGCAAATCCGTAGAGACAGAAGGTAGGTTGGTGATTGCTAGGGACTGAAGGGAACTGAAGGGAAGGGGCAGCGACTGCTAATGGGTATAGGCTTCTTTGGTGGGATATGAAAATGATCTAAAATTAGATACTGGGGATGGTTGCACACTCTATACCAAAAACCACAGTTTAAAGGGGCAAATTTGGGGCGCCTGGGTGGCTCAGTCAAGTGTCTGCCTTTGGCTCACCTCATGATCTCAGAGTCCTTGGATTGAGCCCCATGTCGGGCTCCCAGCTTGGTGGGCAGTCTGCTTTTCCTTTTCCCTCTCCCCAGGCCCCCACTCAAGCTCTCTCACTCTCCGTTCTCTCAAATAAATAAAATCTTAAAAATTTTTTTTTAAAAAAGGGGTAAATTTATGGTATGTGAATGATACTTCAATAAAGACATTACTTAAAACATTACATTTATCGCCAACTGAGTTTTTCTCCATACCATAATCACAATAATTCAACTACCAAAAATAAGAGAGGTTTAAAGAAAAAATTGATGGGGATGCCTGGGTGGCTCAGTCAGTTAAGCTGCTGCCTTCTGCTCAGGTCATCCCGGGGTCCTGGGGTTAAGTACCACATCGGGCTCCTTGCTCGGCAGGGAGCCTGCTTCTCTCTCTGCCTCTGCCTGCCACTCTGCCCGCTTGTGCGCTCGCGGTCTTTCTCTCTCTGACAAATAAATAAATTAATTAAATCTTTAAAAAAAAATTGATAGGACCTAAAATGTCCAGAATGCAACAAAACAAATACTTCTTTCTCTCTCTCTCTTTTTGTTTTTTTTTCCCCAAAGATTTATGTATTTATTTGAGAGAGAGAAAGAGAGAGAAAGGGAGAGAAGGTGGGGGAGGAGCTGGGGGAGAGAGAGTGCATTTCAAGCCGACTCCCTGCTGAGCAGAGAGCCTGATGCGGGGCTCCATCCCAGGACCCTGAGATCATGACCTGAGCCGAAATCAAGAGTGTGACACTTAATCAGCTGAACCATCCAGGAGCTCCAAAACAAATATTTCTTGAAAACCAACAATATCCATGAATAGTTCGAGGGTTCTAGTGAGAAGCACTATCTTTTGAACAAAATCTATGGAAAAGAACTTTAATGGGTATCTTTCCTTACCCACTAAATCTTCAGGAGCAGTGGGACTTTTAAGCAAATTATCTGGGTCATTCTGAGAAGTGGCCAGATTGGGGAACCACTGAGTTAGTCCCCATACAGAATCATTCCCATTCCCAAATTCCTGTTTAACTCCTCCTGTATTTTGGCTTTCTGCCATATCTTTCAACTGGAACTACAGTTAACTGAAGTTAGGAACAGTGTGCCGTCACTTCTTCACAACATTTTCTGTTGACTACTCCCTCCCAGAGACTCCTTTGGTTTTCATAGTCAACATCTTTGCTAGTTCTATACTTTTCTTCAGGCTTCCCATCCGTCCATTACAAGTATAGGTTTCAGTGCACCTGGCTGGCTCGATCAGTAGAGCACGCAACTCTTTTTTTTTTTTTAAGATTTTATTTATCTATTTGACAGACAGAGATCACAAGTAGGCAGAGAGGCAGGCAGAGAGAGAGGGGGAAGCAGGCTCCTTGCTGAGCAGAGAATCCCAGAGAACTGGGATTGAGATGCAGGGCTCAATCCCAGGACCCCGGGATCATGACCTGAGCAGAAGGCAGAGGCTCTAACCCACTGAGCCACTCAGGCGCCCGAGCACACAACTCTTGATCTCAGGGTTGTAGGTTCCAGCCCCACATGGGGTATAGAGATCACTTAAAAATAAAATCTTTAAAAAAAGAAAGTATAAGTTCCTGAGGATTCTATGCTTACACTGGAACTTCTGTTTTCCTGGAAGATCTCACCCTTTCCTGTGGTTAAACTACCACCATACATTGATGGCTCCAGACTTAATTCTCCAGTCCAGACCTTTCTCTTGAGCTCCAGACTTATCTATACTCCAGCTGCCTATTGGGCATCCAGAGGTCCCATGATATCTCAAATTCCATGAGTCAAAGTCTATGTCATCTCCCCACCAGACCTGTCCACCTCTAACGGATATCAGTTACTCACCAGTCCCACCTCCAAACTGGAATCGTAGATATCACTGTTGCCTCCTCTTACCTCCCACCCTATTCAGTTAGCAAGTGTACTCTACTTCAGAAAGAACTTGACCCTCTCCTTCTTCGGTCTTCCCTCCTCTTCACCTTCCATCTGCCCTCCTTTTAGGGCAGGAACTCATCCTCCTTTGTTATTATAACTTCTCTGATCCAACTGATCTCAGGAATTCCTGAAAAAAAAAAAAAAGTGGATCATGTCATCCCACTTTGCCTTCTTTCTTACATAATAAAACCCCAATTCTGTTCACTTCCGGTTATCACTCCTCTTGACCTCCCGCCTCATCTCCCTATGTCTTTACCACACTAAACTCCTCTCCATCTCGGACACAGCTGGCAAGAAATAAGCAGTTTTTAAACATTTTATTCTGTTCAGTAGACTAAATATAAACACGTGTATCTTAACACTTCAAATGTTTGCAAGTCCACATTCCAGGATAGGAATCAAGCCTAATTTATGGTGATATTATACATTTTAGGGTTAAAGACCCAAATTAATCTAATGCTCATGATAGGAAGAAGAGCTTACATAATCATGAATTCTCTTTTGGTTTACACATCCCTTCAAAATCAATGGATTTTATGCTTTGATAAGATGTCTTTTCATTGAGAAAACATGTATTTGGGGGGAAAGCAAGCATCCTTGGCCATGGGCAAAATATGCTTTCTTAGATGGAGAAATAAAGCAACCCTGTGAAAACAGGTCATTCGTGTGTTTACTCAGCATTTCCTGAGCACATTCATGCATTCCTCTTGCCCATCAGGTCTTCCCTGAAAATCCACTCAGAACCCAAGCTGTCTCCCTAGTGGATGTGACAGACCGGTTTTATGCAGCCAGAGGGAAGGATTAATGATCTCAGCAAAGAGCTGGCATGTTTAAGAGGTTTAATTAAAAAAATTTTTTTTTATGTAACAGTTTTAGCCAAAGCTGCTCTGGGACTCAGCGGAAGCAGAATTTCACAGGAGGACAAACTTGTTGACTAATGGCCAATCACTAAGCGGCAGGGAGGGCCAAGGCTTAGTGTTTGTGTCACGCCTTGGGGGGAGGGTGGGGGTAGGGGTGCGGTGGGAGGTGGGATGGGACGAGCACCACTATCAAATATTTAATCGGAAAAACCAGTCCGGCCAGTCGTGCTCTTGCAGCCCCTTTGAGAAGCACCGCCACAAAATGACAGACTGAATGCACGGTGCAGCCCGCGGGGGCCTGCCCCGCTGCAGGTGGCTGGAGAGCAGTCTGTGGCGTCGTAGATGGTCCCAGAATGCCTTATTTCACAAGACTCATTTTGTTCTTGTTTTGCCTGACGGCTCTTGTGGAGAGCAGAAAGCCCAAGAGGAGGAGATCGACTGGGCAGCTGGAAATGACCAAGCCCAGGTAAAGGCTTGGGTGGGAGGGGAGGAAGGTCACCTGCAGGGGCGCTCAGCGCGCCAGCTCCCAGGAGGGCTGGGGCTTACATTGACCTGCTGGAATCTATTTTCCAGCCAGAGGTGGATGGGGCCACCACCTCGCTGAAAACAGCCTCTCTCAGAGCACAGATACTCTCTAGGGTCACAAGCTGCGAGAGAGCAAAGCCAGACCGGGCCGAGGAGCTTGTTCTGGTATCGGTGTTCTTTCCAGGCATTTTGATTTCAGGCAGGTGGTTGAAGATTTCGTGGGTAAAAACATCTTGTACTTCTCAGCTTGTGCTGCTTTGTTCCTCAGGATGACATCCTGTAGGGACCAAGGGGACCTGCTGAGTAATTGCACTCAAGAATTTTGGAGGAGCGGGGAGGGCCGGGGAGGGGCAGGGGGACAGGTAGATAGGAATTTAGTTTGAACTATTGAGAAAAAATGTAACCGAGAGTTGTCCCTTTTAAATTATCTTCTAACTGTATCGGGTATCATTTCACTGCTCAATCTTAAAAAGGTATTTGAAATTTGCTAGGTTATCCAAAATACATGTGTAGGCAACAGGAACTGCCATTGCACGATGTAACAGACACATTTCCAAGATACTGGTTCGGCCTGGAATGTGCATTGAAAATCATATTACGAATCAAAGTTCCTTAGTTAGTTTGCTTGAACCGATGGACAAAGCCTGATACTCAAGGCCTGATGGAAACAACGACTGTTCAGCGTAAAGAAAAGAGCAAGAAGCTGAGAGGTAGAGGGCATGTGTAAGATGCCACACATTTGTTCCCCATTCTACTAAGCATTGCGAGAACCAGAGATTGTGAATATAAACTAATATATGGAGGCATATTTTCTAGGTCACTGGCTTTTATTTTTAATCAGGCATCGCTATTGGTGACAATTTTTTGAAATTGTACTTCCTACAGATTTACTTATGAATTATATACATAGACTATTACACATATGTATATATATACATATATATATATATATATTTTTAGATTTTATTTATTTGACAGACAGAGATCACAAATAGGCAGAGAGGCAGACAGAGAGAAAGGGGGAAGCAGACTCCCTGCTGAGCAGAGAGCCAGACATGGGGCTCGATCCCAGGACCCTGGAATCATGACTGGAGCCGAAGGCAGAGGCTTAACCCACTGAGCCACCCAGGCGCCCCTACACATATGTATATTAAAGTAAGACTCGATTGTTTCATTTTTTTTTTTAAGATTTTTATTTATTTGACAGACAAAGATCACAAGTAGGCAGAGAGGCAGGCAGAGAGAGGAAGGGAAGCAGGCTCCGTGCTGAGCAGAGAGCCCGATGCAGGGCTCCATCCCAGGACCCTGGGATCATGACTGGAGCCGAAGGCAGAGGCTTTAACCCACTGAGTCACCCAGGCGCCGCCCCCCCCGTCCCCGCTTTTTTAAAAAGACTTTATTTATCATTCTTTTTAGATAAAAACTATCAGTGAGAGTTGCAGTCTCTACTTTCTGCATTCCAGTAGACCATCTTAAGCTCCCCAGGAATATGCCAACCTCAGAGACTGCCACTCTCGGGGAGGTCCAAGCTCTGCAGGGCCTAATCCTAGTCATGCAGAAAGCAAACAGATAAAACTTGTCCAGGAGGACAGGAAGGAGGCACTCACTGCAAGTCTCGTCCTGGGGATTTTGCCAGAATTGGAGGCTGTTGAATTGGAAGGAACCTCAGGGGTCATGTGATCCTGCAATTCCTCTGAGCCCTAAGACTGGGAAGGGTGAACAGGTGTTGGGTGAAAAGGGGGTCTTGGAGTCAAAGAAATTTGGGAAACTCTGGTTAGATCATTTTGAACAGCTGTCTTTATAGCACAGCTTCTTGAACCTTTATTATGCAAATAGACATTCTGAATCTTAAAGAGGAAAATAAATTATACAGTTTCTCAAAAAAAACCCTGCTTTTTTGAGACTATCTTGTGGGATTCATATTTTACAGAGCACGTATTGGGAAACACGGTTTCAATTTGATGGATGCTGAGAAGTCTGTTTGGAAGGTGGGAGTAATTCATACAGCTACCTAGTGACCCCACTGGGCTAGAACGTAGGTTCCTTGATTTTCTCAGCCTGGAGGAAAAGCATTGTATGGACTTATCTATTCCCTGAGAACAGTTCTGGGGTTTAGCACGAACCCCTCAGGGGTCCTCAGGGATCCTGCTCGGCAGCCTGGCCTGTCATACCTGTGTCACTCCTCAGAAGACCCACAGTCATTCCCAGGCACTGGCATGGGCCTGGGGACAGACTGAATCTGACCCTTAGGGGTGAGGAGAGTTTCTTGAAATCCATCCCAGGGGGTATTAAAGTGGAAGAGAAGATGAACCCGCACATTCACAGAAGTAAAAAACAATTATTGAAGGGATGCTAGGAGAGAGGATAGAGAAAATGTCACCTTAGGGGGCCATGATTGTAGGCCTTTCTAAATCCACCAGGGCACGTGCACGCCCAGACCACGTCTGAGGCTCTGTCTGTCTGTGAAAAACTTCAGCCAAGAGTCAGACTAAAATACTACTTTCATCGTTGACACAGAAGAGTTAAGCTGTATGCATAACGAGGAACAAAGTGACGTGACTTAGACCACTTCATCTCTGTAAGGTAGCTTCTTTCCTTTGAAGTCTGTCCCCACCTTCCACATCACACCGTCTTACACACACATACCATACACCGTATACAGGATTTCACCCAGTCACTCACACTCACACACACACACACACACACGCGCGCACACACACACTGTTAGGATCTTTTCTAACCTACGTACTTTCCGTATCATCTCCACAAGGCACTCTCACAAAACAATTATTCTGCTCAGAAGGTGCTTTTTCCAGACCTGCCTCCGGTTTTCCCACCCTTCGTGTCCCCCTTTATGGAACTGCTGCCACCTGAACCTGTTTTCTCCCGACTATTCGATTTGCTCTCTCCTCCCCGCCTTTCTTTCTCCAGCTTTATTCCAGTTCCTCCCTGCCCACTACGTGAGTTGGCTTCCTGACCCCATGATTGCTCCCCACCGGGCAAGAGAGGCCCTTCTCCCTGGAGATCTGAAAATGAACCTAGCTCTGGGGTCTGGGGGTCTGGGCTCTCACCAGACGACACTCTCTGGTTCCTCCTGGTCCCAGAGCCTGGGGGCCCCTTCCAGATTTCCTCTCCCATTTGCAGCCCCCGTGGTCAGCCTTCTTGTGGTCTGCCTCGTGGCTCACGTGGTGCCAGGCCCAGGAGCAGCTTTGCTTTCCCGATGCCCAGTGATCCTTACCCTCCCCAGAGGCCTGGGGAAGGAGATGGGGCCAGGAAGTCAGAGAAACCAGGTTTGGACCCTGGTTCTGTGGCTCCCTGGCCACGGCTGTGTTTCCCAATGTTTCTGAACCTCGTTTCTCCAACTGAAAAGTGTGCCCGTGAGACCTTTTCCCCTGGGATGAGGGATTAACCACAGCTCAGCTCATGGTCGTCATGCCCGCTATTATGCCTACCAAATGAACCTCAGCATGGTGGCACCAGCCCTGCCTCTCGAAGGGGTCATGAGCAAATTTTTCCTCCCTCTCCACTCAAGGCTGTGGAGGTTCTGGCTCCCCTGCATTGGGCTGGGACTCAGAGTATGGCCCCTGGAGTCTAGGGTCTTTGGGCCAAGGCATCCAGGCACTGGAAGGATGAACTGAGAGCATCTGGCTCACACAAAAAGCCCAAGGCTGGGGATATTAGTGGCCTGAGTTATCAAGTAACTGGTTCCTTTAAAAACAACAACAAAAACCCAGTTCTGGGCCCTCATGAATGGCACAGGCATTTCAATCGCCTCTCTCCTGCAGTGGGGCTGGAATTCTGCGACTTCCCAAATCCTCCCCTCTAAATGGAGAGGGACACTGCTGGCCAGCTGGGATTTGCTCCCCACGAGGCAGAGGGGGGTAGGGCGCCGGCTGCACTCACAATTTAATGTCTGTGAAGTGCTAAGCCCTTAGGCTGAGCTCTTCCCCCACCTTTCCGCGGTGCCTTTGCTGGGTGTCCAGTGTGGCTGTCATGCAATTGCTGAGCAGGGAACCAGGCCTGGTCCCTCCTGACTTCTGGAGCCAGGCTTGGGGTGGAGACCATGACAGTGGAAGCTTGGTGGAGGCACCCTGACAGTGACCACCACGCTTCAAGGGACCCAGACTTGGGTTCCATATTCCAGCTCACTGGGAGGAAGACGTTACATTGGACTTCCCTCCAATGGGCTTGTCTAAAAGCAACTCCAACTTCTTCCTCCAACTTGCTTAACGCCTTCGGTGTTTTCCCATCGCCTTTGGATAAGGACAGAAGTCTCAACATGGTCTTCAAGGCTCTGCCTGGCCCGGTCCCCGCGTGCCCCTGCAGCCTCTTCCTCCCCTTCCCCTTTTATTGAATCCCCTCTCATCCTGCAGCCTAGACAACCTCAAATTAGAGGTGTGTTGAGTTTAAATGCCTATAGGATATCCATCGGGGGATCATCAGTTCGGCAGCTGGATAAAAGATCTAGAGCAGGGGGTGCAGAAGCCGGAATCACCCACAGGCTAATGACAACTGAAGCCACAGACATAGCCTCGCCTGCCGAAGAGGGCGTAGAAGGAGAAGAGGAGGCGACTGGGACGGGGCCCTGGGGGTATTAGCGTTGAAGGGGTGAGCTGAGGGCAGGGAGGCGGCAGTGGAAATTGAGAACGAGCTCTCAGGTGATGGGAGGACAGCCCAGTGCTTGGTCCTGAAAGACCAGGTTTCTAGCAGAGGCGTGGTCCTCCAGGTGGCAGAGAAGCCAGCACTCAGCAGGGCCTCGGGGCCTGCACAAGTGACGCAGGAAGTGCTTGGGGGTGAGGCGGCGGCTGCAGCCTGTGGCCTGTAGTTCTCTGGGAGCGTTATGGATTTGTGAGGAGGGGGGGAGACTTTTTTTTTTTTTTACAGTTTAAAGACAAATATATCTACCACGCCTGTAATGCTACCACTTTTCAATAAGTTTTGTGTGAGGAAGATGTGTGATCTAGACAGACCCTCTGCTTAGTTTGGGTTCAAGGGAGGAGAGACTTGAATCCAGTTTGAAGGCTGACGAGAAGGAGCCTGGGAAAGGGAGATGCTGATGTAGCTGGGGTGAGGGTGTCTGAGGGCAGAGGTCAAGGGCTCTGGGAGGAGGGCCAGGGACCTCTGCCAAGCCCTCAGGGACACTAAGAACCTGCAAGGCTGACAGAAGTGAAAATACTCCTACTGCCCGTGCCCCACCCTGTTTTCACCTTCTCCCTGGATATCTTACAGGCACCTCGAAATCAAGATGGCTAAGAACGAAATGCACCCTCTTCACCACAAATGTGCCATTTGCCATCTCAGGGAATGCCCCCACCATTCACCCAGGTGCTCAAGTCATAAAGGGCTCCTGACAAGTAAATCCCGCAGGAAGGAACCTCCCCAAATGCCTTTGTGGGCCGTTGGAAAATGTCTCCTGCTTGTTTTTGCAGTCACCTATATAAGAAGAACCTTGACGTGACCAAAATCCGCAAGGGAAGACCTCAGCCGCTTCTCAGAGTGGAGGATCATGATTTCTCCATGAGGCCCGCCTTTGGAGGTAGGACCGAGCGCTTCCCTTGGCCGGCGAGGGGCCTGGTCCCTGGGGCTGCCCGCTGGTGCTCTGTCCCATTCTCTTAGGCACAGCCCTCCCCTGGATCCCTGATTTTCCCCACTCACAGTCAGATAAGCCCAACTGGGCTTCCAGAGTCCCTCATTTTCCCAAGGAGAGAAGAGCTGGAAGGAAGTGAGCAAGAGGGGTGCTGACGCAAGTGTTGTTGACCACTAAGCTGCCAACTCCCTTTTCCTCAAATACGAGCCAGCCTGGAGAGTCTGGACACAGAATTGCTCCCCTGCTCAGCCTCCCTGTGATTAGCTGGGAATTGCAGCAACAACAATTTAACCCATGACAAGTCTTCTCCTAGACTTGCTCCAAGGGGGTATTGCTGCTTTGGAGTCAGGGAGGGGTTGTGTGAGGCCGGTGGCTCTCCCTTCCAGGAACTGGAGAAATGCTAGCAGGCCAGGAAAGGAGCCAGCCTTCTGCTGTGACCAGGCAGGGAGTGGGCTGAGAAGAGCAGAATGTATGAGCTGTGAGGACCAGTGCCCCCACCTTGTGGATTCGGGAAACTGAGGCCCAGAGCATTTCAGTCACTGGGTCCTGACCAAAGCAGACCTGGGTCAGTTGGCTTCCCACTCCCTTTATCTCCCTTTCCAGGTCTTCTTTTTTATTTTTTTAAAGATTTTATTTATTTGACAGATTTTTAATTATTTATTTATTTGATTTATTTATTTGCCTACACAAGTAGGCAGAGAGGCAGGCAGAGAGAGAGGGAGAAGCAGGCTCCCTGCTGAGCAGAGAGCCTGATCCCAGGATGTGGGGCTTGATCCCAGGATCCTGAGATCATGACCTGAGCCAAAGGTGGAGGCTTTAACCCACTGAGCCATCCAGGCGCCCCTCCAGATCTTCTAAGTCCCTGGGGCTGTAGGGGTGATCTGTGGGCAAGCCAAAGACCCTCTCTGGGCCTCTGTTTGCTGGTTTGTAAAATGGGGATAGTAATCCCTACATCATTGGGGGTGTGGGGGGGGGGGGGGTTGTCAGGATTAAAGGAGATAATGTATGTAAAGCCCTTGACACATAAGGGTTCAAGTCCCCTTAGAAAAACCCAGCTGTCAGGCCTTCCTCTGTGGGCCTATTAAGTGATTAGACATTCCGTTTATTCCAGAGGCCTTTGCATTTTAAAAGGCCTCAAAGCCTCTCGCTCCATCCCTGAGCTGTCACACCTACTGAGCAGAAGGATGAAAGGAGCGGGCAGATTAGGCAGTGCCTCTTCTTCCTGCCCCCAGTGCTGCTCACCTGGGCTCAGGTCAGGAGGCTGCCCTCTCTCTGCCTTGCTGGGCCTCCCCTCACCCCCGGGGCTCACCACAGTCATGCAGTCAGGGAATTTTAGGAAAACAAATTTCTCCTGAATGAGTGGCTCAGAAATTGCTGTATCTGCTCCAGGAGGTCTGAGACGACCCTGTCAGCGGGAAGGTCCCTGTTGCCTTTCTCGTAGAGCCTCAGTTAAGATACAGAGAGGGTTGGCTGAGCGGCGAGAACAATAACACACAACAGTATTCATGACAGCTAACACATTTAAGGTGATTTTTCTGTGGCAGGCACCATTCTAGTCAAGGAATGTACGTACGGATCTTATTTTAGTCCTCACAACAGCTCCGTGAGGTAGATATTATTATTTTCTCCAGATGGGGAAACTGAGGCCCAAGAGGTGAAGGACTGGCTCTGGTCACACTCCTGCTGAGGTTAGGCTCTCCCTCCTGGCTGAGTCTCCTTCTTGTCCCTTCTACCTGTACATCCCTCAGCACAGGGCTGACCTATCCAGCAGGCAAGTAGGCCTAGTGTCAGATGCTCACAGTGATACTCTTAGGAGCCTCTGAAAATATTTTAATATATTTTAAAATCAGACGAAGAAAAAATGCAATGTTAGGTAGAAGAAAATATTTTAAGATCTTTATCTTATATATTATGTAATTATATATTCACCTCATACCAATAGTTATAAAATATGGTTTTTTTTAAAAAAATAAGATATGCTTTTTAACTTTTTTTAATGGAGGAAGGAGCCCATGAAAGCAAAATTGCCCAGGGGTCCCCGAAGTCATACCGTAGCCTGCCTCAGTGCACGGGGTTGTGGGGCAGATGTGTGTGTATGGGGGCAGGTACTATCCCGAAGAACTTGCAGTAACTTTCCACCGGAGGCTGTAGGCTGCTGGCAGGAACCTGGGCAGGCACCTGGTCTAAACCCTCAGATTACCTGGGGTAAAAAAGAAGAGCCTGGGGCCCCGGGGGCTTAGGAGGTAGCTACAGAGCAGCCAGAACAGAACTTTGGTTTCATCTGGGATACAAGCCTCAGAACTGAGAGCCTCATAAAAACCCCCTCCTCCAGGAGAAAGCCAGGAAACCAGGAGCTGGCTCTCAGGAATGGCAGGTGAACTGTCGCCACGTTCCCGGAAAACCTCACTCAGAGCAGAATCTTCCAGCAGGCTGCAGCCCCAGTCCCGGTGATCCTTTCTCCAGCCACATCTGAGTAGCAAGTCGGACTTCCTGTGCCCCGATCCCTGCCACCGCTGGGCCCACCAAAGGGGCCCCGCAGGGTGCGGGGTCAGGATGGTCCCCTGCCTCTGCCTGAGCTAGCCTCTGAGGCTGGGAAGGCCCTGACCTGAGGCTCCTACCCATCAGCTCTCAGTTCCCAAAGCACAGGGTGAGGTCTGTTTCGCCCTCTTTCCAATCCCCTCCCCCAGGGCATTTGGTCCTCTGGGCACCTTTTATCCTGTGCAGGGCTTTTCTGGGTGTCCAGACATCACCTGGCTGGAGGGGGCAGGGGGCACATAGCGAAGTGGCAAGGCTGCACACTCTCACCCGCCCACAGATAAGAGGGCTAGTGACTTCAGTCCAGGCCAAGCAGGTGGGATGGGGTCATCACAGGAGTGTGGAGGATCTGGAGATGGTTTAGAGCAGGAAGCCTTCCCTGCGGGTGCTCCGGAGGGTCCCAGCCCACCAGCACCTCATCCTTGGGTGGGGGACACTGCCCAGGTGTCAGGCAGGTCTCCGAGGAAGGACGCTGGCGGACAGTGGTGACTCTGGGCAAGTGAAGAAGGCACTCCTTTCTTGTGCCAGGCCCCCGGGGAGAAGCAGAGCCTGGGCCCGTCCTGACCCTCATCTCCCCTTAGCACCCGCGCACCCTAAGTGGGTCATGTGAACAAAGATGTCTGTTGCTCTTTGTGGGGGATGTCTAACTCCTGTCTTCTCTTTCTAGTTTATTTCCTTAAGAGGAGCTTCCTTGTGGATTGATGTTTAAAAGTAGTTGAAGTAGAGAAGAATTTATCTAAGGTTAGATACCCCATGGGTGACCTTTGCAGTCCGGAAGGAGAAAAGATTAAAATATCTAGCAGCTTCCTAATAATCCCAGGGATCAGTTGAAATGAAAATACCTTGCCTAAGCTGCCAGCTGTCAGATTCAGCATGTGTCCTGGTTAGAGGAAGCTCCAGAGACCTGGGGGCGGGGTGGGGGGGGGTTTCTCCTCTGTGCGTTAGGAGATGGGTTGCAATGCTGGTGGGGTTTTGTTGTTGTTGTTGTTTTTTAAATTTAATTGTAGTTTTTTTTTTAAATTGTGGTAATATATATAGAACATAAATTCTTACCATTTTAATAATTTCTAAGGGTACAGGTCAGTGGCCCTTTTCCTCAACCACTACCACCTCCCATCTCCAGAATTTTTTCATCCTCCCAAACTGAAACTTTGTACCCATTAAACACTTAACTCCTATTTCTTCCTGTTTTTCCAGCCCCTGGCAACCACCATTCTACTTTCTGTCTTTATGAATTTGACTACTCTAGGTACCTTGTGTGAGTGGAATCAGACAGTTTTTGACTGATTTTTGTGACTGGATTATTTCGTTTAGCATAATGTCCTCAAGGCTCACCCATGTTATCAGAATGTCCTTCCTTTAAATTTTTAAAAATATTTTTAAAAATTTATTTATTTGACAGATAGAGATCACTGGTAGGCAGAGAGGCAGGCCGGGGGGGTGGGGGTGGCGAGGACGGGGGGGTGGGGGAGAAACAGGCTTCCTGCTGAGCAGAGAGTCTGATGCGGGGCTCCATCCCAGGACCCTGGGATCATGACCTGAGCCGAAGGAAGAGGCTTTAACACACTGAGCCACCCAGGCATCCCTGTCCTTCCTTTTTAAAGCCAAGTAATAGGGGTGCCTGGATGGCTCAGTGGGTTAAGCCTCTGCCTTCAGCTCAGGTCATGATTCCAGGGTCCTAGGATCAAGCCCTGCATCGGGCTCTCTGCTCAGTGGGAGCCTGCTTTCCCCTCTCTCTCTCTGCCTACTTGTGATCTCTGTCTGTCAAATAAATAAATAAAATTAAAAAAAAAATAAAGCCAAGTAATATTCCACTGGGTGTATAGATCCCCTTTTGTTTATCCACCCATCCGTTAGCAGATACTGGGTTGTTTCCACCTTTCTGCCGTTGTGAGTAATGCTGCCATGAACGCAGGTGTGCGGATAGCTGTCGGAGACCCTGCTTTTAATTCTTAGGGGGTATATTCCAAAGTGGAATTGTTGGGTCATTCGGTGGTTCTGTTTACTTTTTTGAGGACCCTCCACATTTTCTTCTATGGCAGCAGTGCATTTCACATTCCCACCTGCATAAAGCTGATTTTTAATTCACACTGTATATAGGGATGGCCAGGAGGGAGGGAGGACTCTTCTGAGTTATCTCCAAGGACTTTGTCAGGCTGGTCAAGAAGAATGGTGGCAACAAAGCAGCTTAGGTTCTCCAGCCAAAATACTTCAGTTCATAAGACATATACGTATTTCTTGAGCTTCTGGGCCCCTGACTGGCTCAGTGGGTAGACCATGCAACTCTTGATCTCAGGGTCATGAGTTCAAGCCTCATGCTGGGTGTGGAGCCTATTTAAAAAAAGAAGCCCCGTACTTTTTGAGCTCTTTCTATGTGTCAGTGGTGGTGTCTGTGTTATCCGGAGACCCAAGAGTGAACAACATAGCCACATAGCCACAGTCCTTAGAGTTTTTATGCTCTAGTGAGGAAGACCAGGGTTGATCAGGATGTCAAATTGTGCCGGGAAAGAAAGTATGGGAGCCGCAGGGTACACACAGCAGCGTCTGCTGGGTACACACACCAGGGAACTGCTGCCCTGAGGAGCCGGGGAGGAGGAACACCAAGGAGCCACCCTTGCCTGGGAAGCATGGGCTATTGGAGTCCTTTACATTCTGTGACTTTGCCTGACAAGATAGATTGTTCTCTAGAAGCTAACAGTCTACTGGGGAACAGAGAAATGATGGAGCAATGTAGGACGTCGCTTCTGATGGAGTAGGGGGACTGAGGGAACGGTGAGGTGTGTTCAGAAAGAGGCCTGGAGATGACTTCACTCAGGTGGCGATGCTTGCCATGAACCTGGGAAGATGCTTAGTGGGTGAGCCCAGTAGGCGGGAAAAAAAGGACAAAGGACAAGCCAGGGAGAAAGGTGCTCTTGGATAAAGATGAAGTGTGTCAGGGAATATGAGCAGCTCCCCATGACTAGACTCTATCTAATGTGTGTGTGTACGTGTGTGTGTGTGAGAGAGAGAGAGGTGGGGCACAGAGAGACCAGCCTGGCTGGGCAGGGGCAGCTCTGGGAAGATGTGTGCTTTAGGAGGCTCACTGAGGGCTTGTGGGAGGATGCTGGAACAGTTAAAATGGATACTGGCCACTGGAGGGCCACTTCCGGTCCAGAACAGAGCCCATGAGAGATTAAGCTAAGGCCCTCGAGAGAATGGAGGGGTCTGAGAGATGCTAAGAAGGGAGCCAGTCTCCGATGCCATCAGGGAACCGGGGACACCTAAGGATCTGCATGGGGAAGGCCATTCATTGCGCTACGGCACCAGGGAAAAGCCATTGGGAGAATACAGTGTCACTGCCAGGAAGAGATGGGTGGCTCAGAGTAGGGAGCGGAGAGAGTGTAATGTGCTGGGAGTGGAGCCATTACCAGGCTGAGGCCGGAAGGGTTAGAGGAGGCAGGAGTTGACCCATTGTTGTCAGTAGTGGCCTTAGGCCCAGGCAACGGGGCCCTGCTCTGGCCAAACCCCTGCCCCAGGCTGTGCTCTGTGAGGCCAAAAGGCTGTGCTCACGTGGGGTCTCCCTCCCGGCCACATCTGAGCACAGGAGCTTGGACTCATCTGTCCATACTACCTTGAGCCTGTTTCCAGGAGCTGCTCAGGCCTCTAGGGAAGCCCCAAAGGGGACTGCCTCACCCATGTGTGCACCCCTCTTTCTGCGAGGTGGCTGAGCCATGTTGGAAGGGGGTGGGATGGAGCTCAGACTCGTGGGTGGGGGTGCCCACATGCATGCATGAGAGGCTCTTCTGGGGGCTCCTGGGTGGCTCAGTTGTTAAGCATCTACCTTCAGCTCAGGTCATGATCTCAGGGTCCTGGGATCGAGCCCCACATTGGGCTCTCTGTTCAGCAAGAAGCCTGCTTCTCCCTCTCGCACTCCCTGCTTGTGTTCCCTCTTTCGCTGTCTCTCTCCCTGTCAAATAAATAAAATCTTTAAAAAAGAAAAAAAAAAAAAAAGAGGCTCTTCTGCACACAGGGTGCTGCTGAGGGGGGAAGGGAAAGAAAGCTCAGCGGCTCGGGACCCCTCTCCCTGCCCCGCCATGTGCAAGCCTGGAACTCTGAGGGGTCTAAGAGTTCTGAAGTTGGATTTGGCCTTTGGGTTTGTTGGGAAGGTGTAATTGTCAAAGAGGTAGGATAGGCTATATGTCATGTTGTCGTACTTTAGCTTGATTTATAACCTTCAGATATTCAAGCAATATGGCGTCTGGGTCTCTGGTTGTACTCTTGTCTGTGTTCGCCAGCCTGGAAGCTCACCAAGCCCTGTCGTTAGGGTTTTATAGAGGTTCCCTCACACAAGCATACTTGATGAAATCCTTGGCTATTGGTGATCACCTCAACCTCCAGTCCCCCCTCCCCCTGGAGGTTGGGGCATGAGGCAGCAGCTGGAAGTTCCAACCCTCTAATCACATCATTGCTTCCCTTGATAAGCAGCCCCCATCCTGAGCTATCTCCTCACTAGCCTAAACTCAGAAATGTTTGCTGGAAGTCTATTATGAATAAAAAAGATACTCTTCTCACCCCTATCGCTCAGGAACTTACAAAGGTTTTTCAAGCTCTGGGCCAGGAACTGGGGAAGAAGACCAAATCTGTATTTCTTGTCATATCTCGATATCACAATTGCTGCATCACTTTGCAATGTTACTGCCTAGTTACTTCTCAGGTTGGACAGTCTCTAATGTGATACCTTCCTAAGGAAGTTTCTTTTCTTTTAAGATTTTTTTTTAAATTTAGTTATTTGAGAGAGACAGAGATAGTGACAGAGAACATGAGTGGGGAGGAGAGGGAGAAGCAGGCTCCCCCCCCCCCCACGCTGAGCAGGGAGCCCGATGTGGCACTCCATCCCATCATGACCCTAGCCAAAGACAGATGCTTAATGAGCTGAGCCACCCAGGCATCCCCCCAAGGAAGTTTCTAAGGTAATTCTGGTGCTTTTCACCTGGGATGATACTTTAGAACCACTCCCATTTAAGACACCCTCTGTGTTTGGGGCGCCCAGACCTGTGAGTGCCCCAGGGCTCTCCACGTGCTTTACTCTGTGGCCTCCTCTCTAGCAGGGATTCAACCCTGGACTTCTAAGCTGCAGGAGTCTGGCCACCAAGGCCTCAACAGCTACTCATCTGACCCTGCTGAGGTCCATGGAGCCAGTGTAAGGCAAGGTCATGGCTCTCTTTGAAGATGTGGCCTCCTGCTGAGTGGTTCTTGGATCTCCCTGGCTCTTCCTCCTCCTTTTCCCACATGGGGTGGTCTAGCACTTCACAGTTACATTCGGGGGGGGGGGGGGGGGGGGGGGGTTGGGGAGCTGAAGCTAGGGAGAAAGCTGACTCCTGGGGCTCCTGCAGCTTTTTCCCCAGGAGCTATTGCCTTTGGAGGAGACCCCTCTGATCCTTCCTTAGTGCTCTTGGCCCTTCCCTTCTGGAGCATGAACCCTAACTTGCCACCCATACTGTGCTCCTACTCACTCCTTCCCCTGAAATTAATCTTTCCTTTCTGGAGCCGCTCCCCTGCAATCCCCCTTGGGCCAATCTCACTTCTTCCCTCCCTTGACCCCACATGAGAAACCAGGTAAACAATAAGGTCACTGAACTCCAAAAGGACAGGATGCTGGGCCCCATTAACGAGTCTGTTTGGGGATGTTAAATTTAAGAAATTCTTGGATATCCAGTAGAGACCTCTTTTAATCTTTTTTTTTTTGTTATGTTGCGCTAGTCGCCATACAGTACATCATTAGTTTTTGACATAGTTCCAAGATTCATTGTTTGCGTATAACACTGAGTGTTCCATGCAATCTGTGCCCTCCTTAATACCCATCACCGGGCCAACTCCCCTTCCCTCTAAAACCCTCAGTTTATTTCTCAGAATCCATAGTCTTTTGTGGCTTGTCTCCCACGCCTATTTCCCCCCTTTCATTTTTCCTTTCCTTCTCTTAATGTCCTCCATGCGATTCCTTATGCTGCACAAGTAAGTGAAACCATATGATAATTGACTTTCCCTGCTTGACTTATTTCACTCAGTATAATCTCTTCCAGTCCTGTCCATGTTGATAGACATGTTGGATATTCACCCTTTCTGATGGCTCTTTTATTTATTTATTTTTTAAGATTTTATTTATGTATTTGACAGACAGAGATCACAAGTAGGCAGAGAGGCAGGCAGAGAGAGAGAGAGGAGGAAGCGGCTTCCCGCTGCGCAGAGAGCCCAACTCAGGACTCAGTCCCAGGACCCTGAGATCGTGACCTGAGCTGGAGGCAGAGGTTTAACCCACTGAGCCACCCAGGCACCCTCTGATGGCTCTTTTAATCTTTGACAACAATCAGGCTCTTGGAGTTTGGGTCAGAGATGGGACTCAGGGGGGGCAATGAGAGTTGGTGTGGGCTTTCAGGGGAGAGTTGGTTGAGGGAAAGACTGCGCATCTGCAGGGAGGAACTTTGTGGCAGAGACCAAAGAGGGACGGGTGTCAACAAGAAGGCCTGGGCCCAAGGAAGACTCCTAGACTCAGTGACTCAGCAAGGGTCAGGAGGGGAGGACAGGGAGGAGGTGGAGACAGCTGGTGGAGGCTGTTGCTGTTAGCCAAGGTAGTAGGTCCTGACCCAGTCCAGCCTAGATCCTAAAGTCCTAACACCAAAAATCCTTCTTTCACAAAATACCATAGACAGGGCAGCTTAAACAACAGAAGATTATTTCTCACTGTCCTGGAGGCTGGAGGTCTGAGATCAGGGTGCCATCGATGTGGTTCCTGGGGAGAGTTCTCTTCCTGGTTTGCAGAGGGCCACCTCTTCGCTGCATCCTCACAGGGTTAAGGGAGAGAGAAGCAAGCTCTCTTGTGTCTTCTTACAAGTCCTGTTTGTGGAGGCTCTACCCTCATGCCCTACTCACCTCCTGAAGGCCCCAACCTCCTAACACCATCACACGGGAACTAAGTAGGCTTCGCTGTATGAATTTGGGGGGTGGGGGAGGAGACACATTCAGTCCACAGCAAGCACCTCCTTCCTTGGGGTCTCTGCCCACCCAGCATCTGCACAGGCCCTTCTGACCTTTCTCAGTGATGAATATCTGAGGAGTTTCCCCAAGACAGTTGAGCAGAGAGTCCATGGAAAAGGGCAAGGCTGCTCACAGGCAAACTCGTTTCCACAAAGGACAGGGGATCGAGGCTGTGTCCTCGGTGGGTCAGCGGTGGAAAGTACCTTGTACGGACTGAGGTAGCCCACAGACACGTTCTTCACCGTTTACGCAGGGACAGCTGCACTCTCCCCTGTCCACCTAGGACACTCTCTCTTTGCCTCTAAAAAAATATGTTCTTGAAGTGAGCACTGTGTTCGTGCTCTGTAGGTCTTGAACAGATTACCATACATTTAGAGACTTAAACCCACACAGATCTATTGTCTATGGTTCTATTGGTCAGCAGTCCGAAATGGGTAAACTGTAAGTTTACTGGGGTAAACTCACAGTGTCAGCGGGGCTGTGCTCCTTTCTGGAACTTCTGGAAAGAATCTGTTTTCTAGCCCTTTCTGGCTTCTAGAGGCTGCCCAGATTCCTTGGCTGCTGGCTTTTTTCTTGTCTTTAAAGCCAGCAGCAGCGGGGTGAGTTCCTCACATTGCATCACTCTGAACCCTTCTGTCTCTTTCTTCCACATTTAAGGACACTTGTGATTCCATTGGGTCGGCCTGGATAATCAAGGCTGCTTTTCCTGTTTTAAGGACAGCTGATTGGCATCCTGAGTTCTATTTGCTGCCTTCATTCCCCTTTGCCATGTGGTGCCTAACAAATTCACAGGTTCTGCGGGTTAGGATAGAAACATCTCCGTGGGAGGCATTATTCTGCCTACCTCAAACGTATGTAAGGTGAAGTGCGTAAATCTCATATATAGCTCGAATTTTTACATATGTAAATATTTATCCTTAAAAACACGACCTAGATCAAGATATAGAACATTTCCAGCTCCTCAAATGGCTCCCTCATACCCCCTTCCAGATGGTGCCTCCCGAGGATAACCGTTATGCTGCCCTCTATCACATGAATTAGTTTTGCTCACTCCTGAGTGCCCTATAAATGGAATCCAACAGCATATGACACGCTGTGAAATAACCTGGTCCCTCTTTGGAACGGTACGACATGGAGTTTTTTCATCATCTGAGTGCCAGTCTGTCTTTCTGAGGGAACCCAAGAACTATGTTGGATGTGGTAGGGGAGGGAGGCTGATGGCTCACTGCCCTGGGATAACATGAGAGAGGGTGCATGCGTGTGTGTGTGTGTGTGTGTGTGTGTGTGTGTGTGTGTGTGTTTGCGGTCTTAGTGAGTTGATACAGAATGCTGAAGTGACCAGCAGACCAGCACAGGCTTCAGGTCTGCACACAGAGGCCACTGAATGGGAGGGTTTTGCTATGGAGACAAAAGCCAGGACTTTGGATTTGTCAAAAGACCCGTGAAGTCTGTTCCATCTCAGCAGATGCCAGTCCACGGGTCGGTCCAGGCCACATACTTCATGGCAGAGGTCAGCCAGCGTGGACGCGAGGGCCTTTTTCTCCTCCAGGCTGCAAGGTCACCCAAGGTGAGAGGAAATCAGAGACACCTTAAAAACCAGACTAGACTCAGCTGCTGTTAGTTGGTAATAGAAAATTTTTCAGACTTTGAAGCATAAGCTTTTGCAAGAAAGATCAAAGAAGCTGCCTTTTTTTTTTTTTTCACATCTGAGAAGTGGTGGGTTAATTATCTACCTCGCTCCCCCCCAAACTCCTGACACTGTTCATACAACCGGAAACGCCCTTCTTCCCTTGGCTACTTGTTAGAAGTAACCACTTCTTCAAAGCCCAGCCCAAACACCGTCTCTATGGTGACACTTTCTCCAGTGCCCACTGTCAGAATCAATCAAAAGTTGTCTCTTCTGTAAAATTCTCTACAGTGCCTTTGGTTAGAATTAATAGAACTTTCCTCCTGTACTATCTCCCAGATGCTTCTATTATATCATTTTGTGATGTGTCCTGAAACAGAGCACATTGTCCTCCTTAGCGGATTTTAGTCACCTGGAGAAAGCCACTGTGTCTTCTTGGTCTCCGTACTCCCAACTGCACCCCTCAGGGCATGGTCTAACGGACGTGGGCAGTGCAGGTCTGAAAGGATGAACCAGGCAGTCGGTGAAGGTGTGGAGACTTTAGGAAGCTCACATACATGGAAGGTCTTGTTGAGAGTAAGCTGCAATTGATCTGTGGAAGATTGTGACACCCGAAACATCAAAGTAAGAAGTACAAAGTAAGAAGAATAATGAAGAATTATTATTAAGGTCTTGTTTTTTGTTTCAATTCATTTTACTACAAGTCTGAGAAAATTTTGTTATAAAAAGGGGCTTTGG